>ML313552.1:0-144291 GCA_005239505.1 Nicotiana paniculata
ATCAACATTTGCCTTTACAGTATCATCCAGACCCATATAAAAATGCTGCCCCAACATCTGCTCTGAAATACCATGGTGTGGACAGATAACCAGCATTCCCTTAAATCGTTCTCATGTCTCCTGCAATGTTTCAACTGGTTTCTGTCTGAAGCTCAAGATTTCATCAATTTGTTGAGCTGTCTTGTAGGGTGGATGAAATTTGTTCATGAACTGCTTAACCAACTCCTCCCATGTGGTAATGGAATTGATGGGGAGTGAGTTTAGCCAAGTCTAGGATGCCCCAGTCACTGAGAATGGAAACAACAACATTTTTATTGCTTCCTAAGTGACGTTTGGCTACCTTTTTGTTTTGCAAATCGATAGGAAATTCTTTAGATGCTATTGGGGGTCTTCGATGTATGACCCTGAGAATAATCCCTTGTTCTGCAACAAGTGCTGCATATTATTTGTAACCTGGAAAGATTCAGCCTATATTTGAGGGACTAGTATTGCAGTGGCAAAATTCTCTGTTGTGGGTTGTGCCCAGTCATATAAAGGAGCCTTTGCCCCTATCTGCGCAACTGGGTCTATCACATCATCCCCATTGTTGTTCCTGTTGTATGGATCTTCCATGTCGGGTTCGTGTTGTTCAATTGATGGTTGTTGTTTGCTTTTCTGGTTGGCCCGTATTAGGGCCTTGAAAACTTTCTTGGGGTCTGATAAGTCTTCAACTACTTCACCATTTCTCGATGAGTTTCTAGGCATGCACCTGTACCACCAAGTTAGCAAACGTTAAACTTTCAATGTATAAATGAAAATTGAAGAAAACTGACTATATTTCAGAATTTTGTATTTCTTCAAACTCCAATTGATAACACTGTTAACTCCCCGGCAACGGTGCCAAAATTTGATCACGCTCAACTATGTCTAATAAAATACTAAACGGGCATTGCAAATATAATCCAGGGTATTACGCCCAAAGTCAATCCCACAGGGAATTAACGTATCTATCAGGCCGTCAGAATACTACACTTTTACTTAATCAACTTTCTTAAAAATTATGAATATCAATTGGTAATGTTTACTACTTCTACTGAACAAAATTAATAAACTAAAGATTAACTAACAACACGGTGTAAACAATTAGAATAAAGGTCTAAGGTTATGGTTTCCCCCGTCAGTGAACTTCTTTCTTGGATACTTCCTATAGTTTGATTAGTTGTCTCTATCAATCATGAACACTCTAGCTACCATAAATCTCTCTCAAGTAATTATGATAATCTACTAGACGCACTCTCTCAAGTTACGCTAGCTAGATTGCATTACAGTTCACTTTAGATTGCACCCGAGGTATCATTATTTCTAATCCAACCTCTAAACCCTCGGTTATGACTTTCATCTATACTCCGGGAGTGATGTGGTTCAAACAACTACCTAAATATGCACTCTCTCTCAAGTAGATACATAATAAATAGGAACAACTAATTGAGGGCCCTTCAATCAACTACAACAAGAACGTAGTCGAGCAAATATAGTTCAATCAAACAAGCAAAATTATATTAATATCACAATAAGTTCATCCCCAACGGGTTCCATCAAAACCTTAGATTAATTAAATTAGCTACTCATGATCATAGTAATCAAATCCAAAATAACTTGCATAATTAAATTACAAAGTAAGGAATAAAGGATGTAAAAATCAATATTTTGATCTTCTAAGTAGTGTTCCACAATCTCCTCTTGTCTCTAATGGCAAAAGTCCTTCAAAGTTGTGTTTTTGGGTATATTTATATGTTTTGGGACAAACCCTAAACGTGTAGGATACTTCTAGTCAAATCAGGAAACATTTAAAGCCTTTAAAACTGAGACTGGGCTAGATTAAGGACCAGGCGTTACATGCCAAAAGCCTGGCCACCCATGGCATTAGGGCTCAAACGCCCCCCAAACGCCTGGCTAGGCCAGGCTTTACAGCCCAAACGCCTGGCTATAGCCATATTCACTCCTCTTTGACTCTTGAGTGTATTTTTAACGTTTATTCATCCATTTAGCTCGGCTTCCATCTCCAATTCACCTAAACATGAAATAAAGGCCATTATGCTCAAACGAGGTGTATTTTTACCATTAACGCATATAAAATGTAAGGCACATAATGCGTTAAACCATGAATTCTAGCCACACATCAATTATAAGGATTTAAATAAGGCATGCCCCAAAGAATATTTTCCCCTGCCTAACATTGATCATATGATCGACGCCATGGCCGGCCACGAGATCCTTAGTTTTCTTAATGCCTATTCGGGGTACAACCAAATTCGTATGAACCCAAAAGGTTAGGAAAAAACTTCATTCATCACTAAGTATGGAACATAGTGCTATAACGTAATTTTGTTTGGGCTAAAAGAACGCAGGTGCTACCTACCAACGCCTAGTAAATAAGATGTTCGAAGAACAAATAGGTAAGTAAATGGAAGTATATATTGATTATATGCTAGTTAAATCCCCGCGCGCAGAGGACCATTTGACACATTTGCAGGAAACGTTCAATATACTGAAGAAATACAACATGAAGCTCAACACCGAGAAATGTGCTTTCGAGGTCGGTTCGGGAAAATCCCTCGGCTTCATGGTGTCAAATCTGGGGATTGAGATCAACCCCGATTAAATTAAAGCTATCGAGGACATCACTGTCGGGGATAACATTAAAGCCGTACAAAGGCTGATAGGGTGGATAACTGCCTTAGGTTGATTCATCTCGAGATCATCAGATCGGAGCCATAGTTTCTTCTCACTACTCAAAAAGAAGAGCAATTTTTCCTGGACCCCGTAGTTCCAGCAGGCGTTAGAAGAATTAAAACGATATCTCTCGAGCCCACCATTTCTTCATACTCCAAAGGTAGATGAAAAGATCTACTTATACTTAGTGGTCTAGGAAATTGTGGTAAGTGGTGTCCTAGTTCGAGAGGAGCAAGGTACGTAATTTCCTGTTTATTATGTAAGTCGAACTCTAGGAGAAGCAGAAACTCGGTATCCACACTTAGAAAAATTGGCACCAGCTCTAATAAGCGCCTCTAGTAATCTAAGACCATATTTTCAATGCCACCCAATATGTGTGTTAACAATTTACTCGCTTCATAATGTCTTGCGTAAGCCCGAACTGCCGGGCCGATTGACCAAATGGGCCGTCAAACTCAGTGGGTACGATATTGAATATCAATCCCGAACAACCATCAAGTCCCAATTTTAGCATACTTTGTGGCCGACTTCACGCCACCGCTCGTACCCGAAGCTGAAAAGGAACATTTTTTAAAATCGGGTACATCATCGGGGGTGTGGACCCTTTTTACAGATGATGCTTCGAATGTGAAAGGGCCCGAGCTAGGCATCATTTTGAAGCCGCCCCCGGGCAACACTATTAGACATTCTATCAAAACTTCTAAGTTGACTAACAATGAGGCCAAGTACGAGGCCATGGTTGCAGGTCTCTAACTAGCTAAATGCTTGGGAGCGGAAGCCATCGAAGCCAAATGCGACAACATTCTGGTAGTGAACCAAGTAAAAAGAACCGTCGAGGTTCGAGAAAATAGATTGCAAAGGTATTTGGATAAGATGCAAGTGACATTACATCATTTTAAAGAATGGACTTTGTAGCATGTACCTAGAGAACAAAATAGTGAATCCGATGCCCTTGCAAATATGGGATCATCAGTCGAGGACGAAGAAATCAGCTCGGGGACTGTCGTTCAACTCTCAAACTCAGTAATCGAATAAGTTCACGCTGAGATAAACTCCACAAGCCTAACTTGGGATTGGAGCAATAAATATATTGAGTATTTGAAAAACGGATAGCTCTCATCGGACCCTGAGGAATCGAGGGCTCTATGAACAAAAGCTGTTGGATTCACATTGGATGTGGATGTAAGATTGTACAGGAGGATGTTCGATGAACCGTTAGCAGTATGCTTGGGACCAGGGGACACCAATTATGTCCTATGAGAATTTCATGAATGTACTTGTGAAAGCCACTCCGGTGCCGAATCACTTGTTCACAAAATCATCAGAGCAAGATACTATTGGGACAATATGGAGAAGGACATTAAAGAATTCGTTCGAAAATGTGATAAGTGTCAAAGGTATACACCAGTGATCCACCAGCACGGAGAACAACTTCATTCGGTCTTATCCCCATGGCTATTTATGAAATGGGGGATGGATATCATCGGCCCTCTGCTATCGGCCCCAGGTAAAGCTAAATTCATTTTATTTATGACGGACTATTTCTCTAAATGGGCTGAAGCACAGGCCTTCGAGAAGGTCAGAGATAAAGAAGTAATAGAATTCATCTGGGATCACATCATATGCCAATTCGGGATACCTACCGAGATTGTATGCGACAATGGAAAGCAATTCATCGGCAGCAAGGTAACGAAGTTTCTCAAACATCACAAAATAAAGAGAATCTTATTGACAACATATCATCCTAGCAAAAATGGGCATGCCGAATCGACTAACAAGACCATCATTCAGAATCTGAAGAAAAGGTTGAATGACGCCAAGGGAAAATGGAGAGAATTTCTACCCGAAGTCCTTTGGGCATATCGAACAACGTCGAAGTCCAGTACTGGGGAAACACCATTCTCCTTAGTATACGATGCAGAATTCTTGATCCCGGTCGAAGTTAGGGAACCCAGTGCCAGATTTTGACACACAATAGAAGAATCAAATCACGAGGCTATGAATACTAGCCTCGAACTATTAGATAAGAAATGAGAATCCAGCCTCGTTCGAATGGCTGCACAAAAACAATGCATTGAAAGGTATTATAATCATAGGACCAACCTTCGCCACTTCAGAATCAGGGACTTGGTTATGGGAAGAGTCACCATCAACACTCGTGTCCCTAATAAAGGAAAACTCGGCCCAAATTAGGAGGGACCATACCAAGTACTCTATATCGTCAGAAAGGGATCCTACAAGCTTGACACGATAGACGGCGAGCAACTACCAAATAATTGGAACATCTCACTCCTCAAATGATATTATTGTTAAGGTATGACCTTTTCCTTTTTTATATACATTTTACACTAGCCTATTTTCATGCGTTCGAGCAAAGGTATCGAAGTGCTCATCAAGAAGGAGAATATTAGGACCTTATAGCACGTGTTGCACTCTTTTTCCCTTCGACAAGTTTTTATCCCAAATAGGTTTTTCCAGCAAGGTTTTTAACGAGGCAACCATTGTTCATGCTGACTTAGAGAATCCGAGGTTTCTTTACAATCAACCTGGAATGCTGGGGGCATCACCCTCAGATGTTATATTTTCAAGGAAAATACTTTATGTCGGTAGGGTCTCGAAAGGAAAACTTTGTAACGGGCCAAACAGTCGAATGAAACGTGTCCATATATATTATTCAATACCTAACGACAAAACAAGTACGCATGTATGAACTATGAAAATAATTACTTTTCCTTACTAGATATCTTTGTGCCTTAATGAAAATTTCTACTTTACAAGATCCATACTTATGATTTCTTGTGAAAACTGGCTCAAGGTCGAAGTACAACTACACCTCGAACGATCAACCCCATACTCGGGGACTGCCTTCGAAAGTCAACATGTTCGAACTATCTAACTTCGAAACCATAAGACCTCAAAGAGGCAAACCCCGATTTATAGGCCAAGACCTCCATTCTCGGAGACTAACACTTTGAACAAGTTCAAAGTATTATTGGGAAAACAAGCCCAAGAGGCATACCTAAAGGCTACGGCCAAACTAACGTGTCTCGGAACATCCGAATCCAGCAATAAAAATAGGTCTTCGAATTCTTTGGAAAACTGATTAAAAAAGGCTAACCTCGGAAAAATAATTAGAGGGATTCGATAATATTAGCCCTCAAAAAACCTTAAGATGTATCGAATTATTTAAATACAATTTTGTGCTAAGGCATAAAAAGTAGTTTCGATCAGTATTGAATCCTCAAAAAACCCAATGGGTAAAAAATTCATGCTAAGGCATAACAAATTTTTTATAAATTCTTTGAGACGAAAAGGGGAAAATCCATTCTTCTAAGGCCATATCGGCTCGATCCAAAGAGCCTAAGGGCCACTACATTTTAGAGTTCAATAATACGTTCTCACTAAATTCGGACCTAAGGGTTCCACTACTTTGAGTTCAAGCAAAAACCCTCTCTACTACAGTTCGAGAATCTATTCTCACTTAATGCAAAGCTAAGGGTTATATTACATCGAGTTCGAGTTTTACTCGAACTTGACGATGAAATTAGTATTGTTGTGACTTCGGTTAAATTGCCCATATCCGAAGTCTTAAACATATTGTGAAGTATGCTAAAAATTTTACAAGGCACAAAGCAGGTTGAAATTATCACAAGGCAAAAATAGAGAAGAAATTCAAAAGGAAAATATTTTATATATATCTGAACAAGAATATTTACAAAGGACCGACAAGGATCCTCTACAAAAACAAAACAAAGTACAAGGGCCCTAGCTATGCTCGGGGGTGACTTCTTTCTCGGGGGAAGCTTCCTCTTCGGTCCCCTCACCTTTGTCGAACCCAGTCTTGCTGCATTCATCGTCATCTTCATCATCGAAAGAGGTCAATAGCCTGGCATCGACTTCGTGCATCTTTTCTTGAGCTATCTCATCAGAAAGGTTTGGCACTTATCCAGCTCATTAGTCCATTGCGCTCGATTGGTGGCCTCCCTCAGCTGAGCTTGAGTAGCCTCGGCATCAGCCAGGTATATAGCTACTGACTTGTCAACCTGGGCCTTTGCCTTTTCAGCCTCAGTTTAGGCTTTAACGAGTTCAACCTCGAGTTTCTCGATCCTCTTGGCCTGGACCGAGCACTTCTCCCTAGAACTTCGAAGTTGGACCTCAGTCGACGAAATTTGATCCCAGGAAGCCTCTTTATCTACAGAAAAGCGGTCCATGCCCTCCTTCCACCTACGACAGTCAGCTTTAACTTGAACGTCCTCCCCCCGGAACAGTTAAATCTTCTTAAGTTTTTGTTGCAACTGAGACATCAAAACTTTAGCCTCCACCCTTGGATTGAGCTCGTATTTTTTCAAAACAATACTTACCTGTTCGTTCACCTCGGTTTCCTCCTTACATGCCTTGGCAGAGTCATCTCAGAGGACCCTGAGCTCCTCATCATTCTGCCCACAAAACAGCTTGAGAGCATTTCTCTCCTCCGAAAGCTTTTCAAGATCAGCCTCATACTGGCTTAAGTCAGCCCGAGACTTGAAGAATGCTTATAGGAGAAAAGATGGAAGTTAGATATAAGGAAGGTAAAATGAAAGAAAACTACACTAGCAAAATCAATACTTACTCCGCTCAAAAGGCGTTGGCCTTTTCGAAGAGGGTAGATGAATCGTTGAGTTCAGAGGCATCATCGACCCCAGTAAAATAATCCCAAAAGGGATCCTATTCTCTAGGGCCTGTTCATATCTTATCGCCTACTTGGAGAAATCCGGTAGAGAAGGCGAGTGACCTACTATCACTGTCGCGAGGGAGTCGCTCAGGGCACTCTATTCAGCTATGGGGGTCTCAGAACCAGACCCCTCTGTTATTTTTTTGGGCAAGAGATGATCTCGACCTCGGGGGATTTGGGGGATTTGCCCGAATCTTTCTTCTCAACCTCCTCATCATGAAGCAGGGTCTCGGCAACCACCACCGGCTTAGGGGACTTGGCGGTCTCGACGGTCTTTCTTACTCGAATCACCAGCGCCGAATCATCGCCTTCATTTTCCTTTTCTTATTCTTCCCTTAGACTTTGGATCGAATCTATAGCAAGAGAAATTTGACGACCCAAAGGGGTCATCACCTATGTTATTACCCATCCCGTACTTCTGAGGCATTGAAAACCTCATTTTTATTTGCCTCAATTTGCGCAGTTCGGGCGCATAGTCGGACAACTTAAATATGAAGTTCTGTGAAAAATGCTAAGATTTGATATTAAGATGAATAAATTTGACTACGGTCAACATTTTAGGTAAATGGACCTGGACCTGTGATTTGACAGTCCCGAAGGGTCCGTAGGAAAATATGGGACTTGGGCGTATGCTCGGAATCGAATTCCGAGGTCCCAAGACCGAGAAATGAATTTTTGAGTAAAATTATTTTCTGAAAATATTTAAGGAAATTGAAAATGAAATCTGATTAGGAAGTGATGGTATCGAGCCCGTATTTTGGTTCCGGCACTCGATACAAGTCTTATATATGGTTTAAGCACTTTCTGTAAAGTTTGGTTGAAAACGAATTTCGGACTTAAAATGGAAAATTTGATGTTTTATGAAATTTGATAGGATTCATGGACTTTGAGGCTTAATTTGATGTGTATGATGTTGTTTTGGCGATTTGATTGCACGGGTAAGTTCATAGGATGTTTTTGAGGTAGTGTGTGTGTTTGGTTTGGAGCCCCGAGGGCTCGGGTGAGTTATGGATAGGCCACGGACTTCATTTTTGAACTTGGAAATCTGCTGGTCTGACTGATTTGCAGGCTTCGTGCATTTGCGAATCTAGCATCGCAAATGTGACCAAGAGGTTCGCAGATGCGAAGGTATACCTGGGCAGGCCTGACTGTAAATGCGACCAAGAGGTTCACAAATGCGAAGGCTGGGAATGTCTGAAGGGTTCGCAATTCCCATGCCAACCAGTAGCCTGCACTGTACAAAACCGAATTTTTACTTTATATTTCATATTTTCTCAAACTCAAACACTCTTAGGCGATTTTTCCAAGAACAAGACTCTTCCAAATCACTTGTAAGTTGGTTTTTGATCATTTCTTTCAATCATTAACATCATTTAACATGTTTTCCACTTAAAAATTAGGGATTTCCATGGGTGAAATTTGGTGTTTGGGGTAGAACTTAGTTTTTTCTAAAATTGGGATTTGAGTGAGTAATTGACCTCCGATTTGAGAGACTTTTATATGGCTAGACTCGTGAGAGTACGAGGGTTCTGAAAATGTAAAATTTACCCGACTCCGAGATGATGGTCTGAGGGGTATTTTGGTCATTTCACCTAATTTCATGCCGTAACCTTCAATTGAATAGTAGAATCAGTTTCATGAGATGTTATTTATGGTATGAAATTTTTTTGAATAGATTTGGGCAATTTGGAGTCGGATACTTGTTGCAAACGTGTGGTTTCAAGTTGATTGCTATACTTCAGACCCGAGGTAAGTGTTCGGTCTGACCTTAGCTTGAGGGAATAAGAGTTGAGTCTTGTTTGGTACTTGATAATTGCAGAGTACAGTGTATAGGCATGGTGACGAGTATCTATAAATTGGCGTCTAGCATGACCGTGAGTCCTTATATTGCGAATATTCTGATTTTGTGGTAATTTCTATGCTTAATTGATCATTTCTATATGTTGTGAAGAATATGTGAAGGGAATTGTAATCTTTAAACTCTGTTGGAGCATTGACTCAAATTGTAACACGAACGATGAAGTATATGAAATAATTGTATCATTTGGAGCATTGGCTCAGATTGTAACACGAACGATGATGGTTTATGAAATAAATGTATCTTTGGAGCATTGACTCAAGTAATAGAGTAAATTATGAAATGAAGTGAAAGAAAGGGAAAGAGCTACTAAAGTAATACCCTTGCCGGGTCATTGTTGCGTTGATATTGTCTCCCTTGTTGGGATATTGAGGTTACTGTTATTGTTCCTTTGCCGGTATTTAAATTGTTTCATTGATGTTCCCTTCCGGGATTTAATGGTTGATATTGTTCCGTTGCCGGGATTTAAATTGTTTAATTGATGTTCCCTTGCCGGGATTTCTATTTCTATTCTGCTTACTTCCTTGCCCTTGTTCGTGATTGCTCTTTGGGTGAGGAAGAGTGTTAAAGCACGAAGGGTGATGCCGTGCACTTGTTTTGGTGAGTATGAGAGTAATGCACGAAGGGTGATGTCGTGCACTTGTCTTGGTGAGAATGAGAGTAAAGCACGAAGGGTGATGCAGAACATTGTTTGATATTGTCTCCCTTACTGGGATGTTGAGATTACTTTTATTTTTCCCTTGCTGGGATTTCTATTTCTATTATGTTTACTCCCTTGCCTTTGTTTATGATTGCTGTTTGGGTGAGGAAGAGTGTTAGAGCACGAAGGGTGATGTTGTGCATTGTTTGACGTTATGAGGCAAGAGTGTAAAGCACGAGGGGTGATGCCGTGCCGTACGATGTACCATTCCGTACCGATATTCATTGATTATACTGTGAGGAAAGAGAGTAAAAGCACGAAGGGTGGTGCCGTACCATGATTTACATTAATTACATTATACATTGCATAGTGAGGACGAGAGTAAAACCACGAAGGGTGATGCCGTGCAAGTTTGTGATTTCTTGTCCTTACTGATATGCTGGCTTTGTTGTTCTTTTCCTTATTGATATTTCTTATATGAAACTGTTATCTCCCCACAACATGTTTCCCTTCCTTTATTCATTGTTTTCTTCCTATATTTCTTATCCGTTGCATATATGTATATATATTTATTTAAACTCCACAGGTTTATTCGGTAGTCTGATTCTAGCCTCGTCACTACTTCACCGAGGATAGGCTAGGCACTTTCTCAGTACATGGGGTCGGTTGTACTGATGCTACACCTGCACTTCTTTATGTTGTGCAGATTACGCAGCCGGACCCGGAGGACATCATTAGTGGGAGTGTCTTCTAGCTCATCATAGAGGCTTCAAGGTATACCCACTGGCATTCGTGGGACTTGGCGTCTCTTCCATCCCTTCGTCTTCGATTCTGTCTTGTTTTTCTTTAGTTTCAAAGGCAGGCATGTATTTCCTTTCAGACTTGTATTTATCACACTTAGATAGTTCGTGAGTTTGTGACTCCAGGTTTTGGGAAATTTTGCATCGTTGTATTATGATTGTCCTTACTTAGCTCGAGACCGTATTTATTCCGTTGATTAAATTTCGAATTGCTTAGCTTATTCTGAAAAATTGAGATTATTATGCTAGTTTAGCTATATACGTTGGCTTGTCTAGTGGGTTCAACGTTAGACGCCATCACGACCCGATGGTGGGATTTCAGGGCGTGACAAGAAATAAATTTTCTCCTGGGTCTTCGAGCTGGTGCATTTTTGGGTTTGGGGGTCCTCGGACAGCAAAACCCTGTTCCTCTTATTATCTTTTCCCGAATTCGGAACCGGGGACTAAGCCTCTTCCTCACTGCTCGGAGGCCTCAAGACTACATCTTTATTCAGGCCTGCACAAAATGAAACTGAGTAAGAAAAAGAAATGTGACCAACACCTCAGTTATAAGGGGAGAGAAACTCACCATGATTCTTTGCCTCCCATTTGCCTTTTTCCAAGTCGCACCAACAACGCTCAACATAAGAGAAAGTCGAGGCCAGCTTCCGAACCCAGTCTTCGAGGTCAGGAACCGTTCGAGCATCTAAGCAGCCGCTGCACAACAAAGGAAGATGTTAAATAAAGCTAAAAAAAGAAACATGAAAACTAACAACTAAAGTGTTACTTACACTCCAGGTTCCCTTTCTAGGGAAATGGCATTTTCTCTTTGGGATGAGTTCACAGGTCCTTACCCGAACAAACCGACTCATCCACCTCGATCCTTGTCCTTATCGACACTCAGGAACAATGCATTGGTCACTCGACATTGTAATTTGATCAACCCTTGAAAGATTCGGGGGCAGTATAACCTGATGAGGTGGTCGAGGGTGAACGACAACCCCTCGATTTTGCTGGAGAAGAACCAGAGCATGATCACGATGCACCAAAAAGTAGGGTGAACTTGGCCGAGGGACACTTGGTTTCTCTTACAGAAATCTATGGTTATTGGATTGAGGGGACCCAGCGTGAAAGGGTAAGGGTAAACACTTAGAAACCCTTCCACGTGGGTGGTAATGCTTTCTTCAGGAGAAGGAACTTTGCCCCCAGGTTTCAATCCCTTTTAGCATCCTCGATATATCCCATTATTATCGAGCAGATATATCTTGATACATGCTCATATTGGCTAGGAACCGATGGAGGGTTCACGACCTTGAAGTCGAACTTTTGAACACACAGGTCGGGAACATACTCACTAGGGAGCGGTTCCGCCAGCGTTTTATCACTGGCCGGCCATGAAGAAGAAGAGGAGGCTTCTTCCTTTTTTGGAATGGTTTTGGACATTTTCTCCATTTTACGAGTAGAAAAAAGAGGTAAAAGTTGAGTTCTGGTGGTTTGAAACTAGCAGAGATGGCCCAAGGAGTGATGAAAGAAAAGAGATTGAGAGAGTTAAAGACTTAGAAGAATTGAAGAAGATGAAAGTAAAAGCTTGATTCAACAAAAGAGGCCATATTTCTAGGATTATGATGACAGTTTGACGACACTAGTGGTGACCGCCCACTGGCGCACATTAATGGTTTGGGGAACTGTACCGACGGGATGTTTTGGTCACTTCCACCGCTTATGTCACGAGGATTACATCACTTTCTATCAAGGTCATAAGAAAATCGAGGCTCAAATCGTTTCTTATCATTATATTCTAAGTAATAAGAGGACTATCTGTATACAATAGAAATCAGGGCTACCCGATTCACTATTCGATCGAGATTGGGACATTGCATCGAAGACCTGAGACGTGAGTCTGAATCAAAGCCTCTCTCCAGATCAAGGTCGATATCAATCGAGGCCAGAAGATATAGACTTCAAGTAATATCGATATAGCTTTGTAACGTAAAGAGAAAGATATCCGTGATTGATCGAGGATCGTGGCATGAATCTCGGAACGAATCAAATCTATAGCGGTTAATAATTACGATTTCCTACTGTAATTAGAACTATACCTTAATTAGGATTCCTCTACTATATAAAGAGGAATTCCATTCATTTGTAATCATCATTATTCACTGAGTAAAGACTATACAATCATTTCTTTCTTGCTTATTACTTTACTTATTGTTCATCTGAATTGTTCATCCCTTATTGCTCTTACATTACCACCTCGAGATCACTTCAAGTCGAGGTCGAGTTTTAGCTTATACACTGGTTTGGTTGATTTTATAGTTCAATTAAGTCATTTATTTTCTCATTTATTAATTAGTATTGGACGAAATCACATATCCTTAAAACCACTATACAAGTTAAATTATTATCCAATTTTAGGGTAAACAATATGCTTATTAGTCTAAGAGAAAATATTTTTAGATTTAGTGATTCACAACTTTAGGTTTACAATTTTTTCAAAACAAGTGAAACTCAAAATGAAAATGCTTTAAGGATCATCTGTACTACCTAGACTAGGTGCACTTTCTAACTGAGAGGTGTGGGTGTCAAATGCCAGCGAGCTTATATGAACCTTTTACGACATCTAATTTATCACGACCCGAAATTCCACCAGAGATCGTGATGGAACCTAACTTGGTTAGTAGGCAAACCAACACTCTTCAACAATATTAGAATCTAATTATTAACTCATTAACATGTATATGAAATAGATATGAAAGATGAACAAGTCTCAAAATAGCATTATGATATACATAAATCAAGACAGGGTCCACACACCACTACAACTGTCATTCAACTCTTCCAGGACCCGTTGTCATATTGTCACAAACATCTAACAAGAATAATAGTCACAACTCAACAATAACATATATCTGGAAAGAAGATACATAGACAAAGAAAGATAATTAGGGAAGGAAAACTCCATGTGGTGTGAATCGAATTAAGTAAGGCACCACACCACGAAGTCTCCAACAAACACATCTACTCAGTAGGATGGGTAACACTAATACCTACCTCAGAGTCTGTACAAAAATATGCAGAAGTGTCGTATAAGTACGAAGCCACGACACATAGTAAGTATCAAGTCTAACCTACAAAAATTAGTGGCGAGGGATCAACATCCACACTTACTAAGTCCAATATTCAGGAAAATAATAAATAAGATACAAAGTAAAACATGGTATCATCAAATAGGCACAAAGACTAGAAGTGGTTATATATGGAATTTACGCATGCTTTGCAAGTAAAGAGAGAGATCAAATTAGATATAGAATATCTCAATCCTCACCTAACAACATGATATGTATCAACCAATATTTATATAAAAGTTACTGCATAAGTCTAAGATATATAAATATACATGACCAGGATCCTTTTACACTACCTCACAACATAAATCCATGTGTTTGTGTAACGACCCGACTGGTCGTTTTGAGCTTTAACTTTATATTCAGTGGTTTGAGACCTTTAGTACCTTCATATTATGTAATATTACTTTCTTTCATGGTTGGTTTTGATTTTCAAGCGGTTTTTGAGATTGATTTGGAAGAATGGTTCTCGTTTTAGAAGCCTTAAGTTAGAAGAGTTGATCAAGATTTGACTTTTGAGTAAATCGACTCGGAATCAGGTTTTAGTTATTCCAATAAGTTTGTATGATGATTTTGGACATGTCCAAAAAATTTGGTTAAATTCTGATGAGTTTTGGATAAGTTTAGGTTATATGGTGATTGTTTTCGGTTTCGATGTTGATTTGAGCATAACATTTACCATATTATGCAAAGGACTTTTGATTCGTATTTTGACTAAATCATTATATCCGTATCGTAATTTTGAAATCATAGCAACTGAAATCATCATGTTTGATATCGTATGAGGAATTTATGGTCATTTTACTAAGAATTGGATTGCCAGATTATTAAGATTAATTACGAAATTACCACTGAATTCATATTAAAAAATCTGCACTATTTCTAAATGTTGAAACCAACATATCTGCTTCATTAGAAGGTCAAATTGAGTGATTCAAAAGTCTAACATGACTGGAAGTCTACAAGGAATCCATTGGAGACATCAAAAGTGAGTTTCAGGCTCATTAGGTACAAGAAACGAGGCAGAACTGTTGATACCCAATTTTGCACTCTCATTTCTCAAATAGTATATATACTTTCAAAATATCGTTTTTTTCATCCATTATTTAATTTACAAGATTTATGAAATCATTTTTCCTAATTTTATGGCTTTAAAATTGATTGTCTCGCATTTAAATTACCCAAATATTTATTAATTACTCCTACAAATTATTTGGTGATGTCTTAATCATCAAAATTTATTAATTTTACACCCACATACATGTTTTAATATATTTTACATTGTTTCATATAATTATATCTTTATTTTTAGTTATTCAAGTTTTAAATTATATCCTATATTTGAAAATCAATTTCATTTGTCATTTTATTCAAGTTCAAAATAAGTTTTTACATCTTATAATCTTCTACTGTTATTTTAAAGTATTAAGTTTCATAAATAGAATTTTTATATTTTATTAAAATATTTTCCCTTAATTCCTTATATTTTAAAATATAGCCCAAGTTAGGCAAATTTTTGGCCCAAAAGGTGGCCTAATACCTTCACAGCCCAAACCAGACATCCCTTCTACCCAACCCGGTCGGACCCCTTCAAATAACTCTCCCTCTCTACCTTTGATCCTGGCTGTTGATCTCAAATGATCAACGACCCATAATAAACCAACGCATATCCTTATATCCCCATAACACAAAACCTAGACCCCATTTATCATTTTCGCCGCCTTCAAACACTCCTTTCATCTCCCAAATTTAAATCCTAGCCGACCATGGAGATATTTTCTTATTCCTTCCTTATATGCGTCCATACTTGGATTTACTTGCCTTTTTCTTGTTGCCGTTACTCGTTTTATGATAACTTTTGTTACCATTTCACTTATGGAAAGCCAGATCTGGCTTTGATTCTTGGTTCTGGGTGCGATTGTGGTTCTATACACCTAAGAAGAGAAAGTTTCTCTTTTATATGGCTTGTGAACGACATGCCCTAAATCCAAATCCAACTAAGGTTTTCTTGACTACTCCTAAATTGATTCTGAATCAATTTCGCATGCTATTCTTCAATTTTTTATGATTGATTGACTGTTTTTCCTTGTTTGTGTGTTTAATTTTGCTACTATATAAACCCCTCCCTAATTTTCCCTTTTAAAATAAAAAGGAACTAGAATCGCTTAACAACTACTACTATTCTAGCACTTTCACAGTATATATTATTCTTGCTCTCTTGATTGTGGCCGGCAGAAAACCAAAGCCATCGTAATTCAACTATTTGACCTCTCTCAGTGCGAGCACTGCCCGGGGTTCATCTGAAGCCCTTGGGAACTCTAACACACTGAGAATATTGGGGTTTCTGCTACTCTCTCAATGTTACTGATCTGTAATCTGTTGGCTCTTAATCTCTACCTTATTAGCTCGTTAATTTGGCAGACTGGTGAGTAACGAGACTATTGCGATTTTATTCTCTTTTGTTTGTATTCCTATTGTTTAGACTTTTATGAATCAATGTGATGTTGCTTTCCTCTAATCGTATTCATGTTTGTTCTCATTATCCTATACTATTATTTTTTTAGTATCTGAACCTACTGAAATTATTAGGCTCGATGAATGCCTATTATGTGTACGCAATTTGAATGATTTCTTATTAATTTCAGCCTGCTCTATTATCCTGATCACTAGTAGTTTTCTTAAAAAGTTTTTTCTCATGTCTTGCCTTGGATTCCTGCATTCTTAAGGAGGTTACCTCTTTCCCGAAATTTTCTTGAATGGATTTTTTTCTAATGAATCCTTTATGTATGTTCTGCTGTGATCCTGCTTACATGAGCCTGATATGCCCATTACTGTTTCAATGTTTAGCCAGACATTTTGCTAATTTTGTATTTAGTCAATCCTGCATTCTTCAGTGTTGCCCAAGTTTCTAGTTAAACTCTAATACGCTTGGGTTTTATCATTATGCATAATTGACTGGCCTATGTTCTAAAGTCTGTCTATCATTGACCTCAAGATTGACATATATTCCTGCTATAATGACTCTGGACTTAGAAAGCTTTGTGATTAGGACTCTTATCAACTGTTATAAACCATGTCTACTTGTTTGCTCACTTACCATTCTGTGACTGTGACCTTTATTCCTTAATTTACTAGTTATGAATATCTTTTAGGTTAATTCATATTTTGCTATAAACTTGTTGTTCTGAAAACTAAATATGTGTATGTGCTTGCCATGTCAACCTAAGTGATATGTTTCTATAACTCTGCTAATGTTGCACATGCTATATGAACCCATGTTGTTAGTTTTCCATGTCATGTGGAGACTAAGTTTCTACTAGTTCTCCTAGTTTCATGTTTAACTCTCTTATTTAACAAAAACTATCACCCTATCTTCTAAAATTCAAGTGTAAACCTGCCTTATGTGTGTTCCTGCCAACATGTCACATGAATTTGTCTATACATTTGGGAGGTGATTAGCTTTACAATCTTAATGAAATAAGTATACATGCTTCCTTCCTAAACTAGACAGTTCAACATTAGTCTTTTGTTTGAAAGCGTCTATGAGCCCCCTCTCGTCTGGGTTTGATATCTGTTCTATGCGATGTTGGGTTTGGCTATTAAGTTCAGACTTACTATTGGTCTCATGAGCTGAGTTATAAGACTACTGAAGCCGTTGAAGGTTTAGAAAAGCATGGAGTAATCTATACTAGGCCTATAGTGGTCTTTTTATGTCATTGTTTATATTTTATTCAAGCTGTAATAACTTGTAAACTGAACAATTGGGGATTTAGTGAAATCGGGTAAGAAAGGGTATTCTAGTAGTGTAAAGGGGAAAAACATGTCTATAAGATTTATGTGCTCTATTTGTTGTTAGTTTATTTTATCTTTGTACACTGATAGACATCATGCCTATAGGAGTCCCGCATATACCTCACTTAGCTTAAGAAGACATGTTAGTTCCAGTATTTGCTATACTTATTTCCATGACTACTATTCAATACTCTTCGGTAATATGTCTTAGGGCACAACAATGTGATGTTTTCACTTATCTAGATATCATGCCTATTGGACTTCAAACAATCAGTCTATCAGTTGCTTCAATTGCTTTAGTATGATGCCCATCTAGATATCATGATTATAGGATCTTAACGAACTAACCAAGTACTTTTGTTGCTTCATTATTCTGTCTCACTTAGAAAGCATGCCTATAGGTATTAGATTATAAAATTAATTGCCAATTATTAGAAATCCTGCATATAAGATGTTGTCACTCTCCTAGAAACATGTCTATAAAATCAGTGCCAGTAATTTATGATTCTGAGATCGTTTCACTTCCTTTTGCACAAATAATTAGAAGTCATTCCTATAAGGTTTGTGATGCTTTAATCTGCCTATACGCTGCAGTACTGGTTGGATACTATTAACCCGAATCAAATAGGAACCATGCCTATATGATTTAACAATACAAATGCGTTTTAATTCTGAAATCGTCCACCGCTTAATGTAAAAATCAGTTTGTGTGCTTTTTTGTTTATGTGTGGTGGCTAACATGAGCCACTTTTTGTTATTATGTGAAGTCATCTTTGTTTTTTGCGTGATTAATTTTATCATTTTAAGCAACCTGAGTAAGTATAGAACCACCAGAATAGTGGTCGAAAGCCTCCTGGACCATAGGCATGGGACGAGTAGTGCACACATACGACCCGACTTAGAATTGAATTAGAATGCTTTAGGTAAACAACTTCAACTTAGTAATCGGGTAGCAGGAGATGACGGTCTGTGCCCGCTGAATAATATGAGAAACTTTTACCTAAAAAGAGTTGCGAAGTATTATTTATGTTACACGAGGTGATCCTTTAGGCTAAAAAACTTAGGACCCCCTCATTTATATACTTGTTATTCACACTTAGTCATTAAATATAGACCTTTGTAGTTGTATCTTCATAGACTCATACTAATTCTCATTGTGTTATAATGACCTCTTCGACTATTATATTTCTTTTTTATCTGTTTACCTAGTCTAATACACATAGCCTTAAGTTCGGCCGGGACCCACAATTGTGGACCTCGAAGAGTGCCTGACACCTTCTCTTTGAGGTAATTTAAGCCCTTACCCAATATTTTGTGGCATTGACTAGTCAAACAGAGTCATTTGTATAATAGGTGCCCTAACACACCATAAGTTAGGCGGCGACTCTTCTCTTGTAATACCTATTTAAAAGAGTTGTAACATGTCGAAACCCGATTTTGCGAGTAAAAGGTGCGCGACAGCATGTCGACTCTGCTGGGGAATTACACTTAGGCTCTTACCATAATGAACTTGGTTTATGTGGATTGCTTTCTTCGTTACATGCACATCTCTTCCCCTACCCACATTTATTTGTTAAATTTTCTATGACAAGCACATCCTGCTCCTATTTACCTTTATTTGCTATGACCGCTCTTCATCTTGTCAAATTGCTATGTCATGCCTACTTCCTTACCTGCTTTGTTACATTCTTGCATATATTATATGAACTAAATTGACTTCTTCCTTTTGTCTTTCTTTGTTACGTTTTCATGTTTACTTTACTATTGTATTTACTGCTTTCACATATTTTATCATGCAATTACTTGGCAACGTGTTATTATCTCTGAATAAAGCATGCTCCACATCATACTCCACTCGTTCCAATTATCTACATAGTACTCTTGATGAGTTTCTGCACTCTTCCAAAATTACCTTTTTTTAAATCGGAAAGGCTTATTTGCGGTAGACTAGTCGATCAACACTGCAATCGACAGTCCCGTGCCTTTTCCTCTCAAGTTGTCCACTTGAGAGTGCCATTCTAGGCCATTCTAGAAACCTTACTCCAATGTGAAATGTACATGCATCATATTAAACCTAGTACGGTTTAGAACGTTGTTTACGTAATAGCCCTCTAAGAAAAGCCTTCTCCAAAATCCGGCGGGATTTTCACAACCCCAATGGACACCATCATGTTATGTGCATTACTTAGAGAAAATTTTCCAATGTGTTGATCGTTATTGTGCAAGTGGTCGGATCTGGAGGGGGGAGGGCCAACTCTATTTGTTTGCAGAAAATGAAGCATGAAGTCCCCAAGTTTGGCATGGTCCAAAATATCCCACCTTTGCTACTTGACTGGTGGAAAGACCTTGCACCTTGCAACAAGAATCATGTGAGAAGGGTACTTGGTGACTTTCCATCCTTGTTTAATACCAACCAAATAGGGCATTTATTGAGGCTTCTACCATGTTCTGGGATGAGAAAAGAGTAGTCGTCCGATTTGGTGACATAGAAATGACTCATCTCGTAGAAGAAATAGGAGGCTTTGCTAAGCTGCCATGGGATAGTCTGGGAATACTGGTACCATAGAATCGCACCCCTCTCGATTTTCTAAATATAATGGGCTTTTAGCAAAATGAGGAATTGCTCCGCCTAAATAAATCCTACATCCTTTTTGGTTTTCTATATGAATGTTATGGACATAGTAAGTCGTATCATCTTCATTACGAGGAACTCACCATTACTTCCCTAGGTTGGACGCACCGCTGGGTTTATGTGTTCATCATATGCTTCTTGGGGTTGTTGATATTTTCAATAAAAGGGGGAAGGATCCACACTTTCTTAGACATGGTTTCTAGGACTTTAATGGGAGGAATTGAGGGACAAACCTATACCATCATCCCCATAATCCTAGCTGAAATGTACCGCACTCTAGATCGGTGCAAACAGGGATTCAAACACTTTAAAGGTTGTAATCTGTTACTGCAAGTCTGGTTGTTGGAACACTTTCATAGGGGGGAGTATTGTCAAGAGCTTCTGCGATGGCCATTGAATGACTACATAGCCTATCACCACCCAAAGAAATGACATTTATCCCAGACAAACTTGCACAACCTGGAAGTGTTGTAAGCTGGGTGTGTTTCTTCATTAATTTGATAGACGAGCAGGTACACATGATATTTGAATGGCTTCTTAGCTGTGAGTTCATCCTCAGGTCAATAGAAACTACTCACTTGGTACTGATCGGGTTGCGAGTCATTTATCCTTATGCTCCTATAAGGTTAATGAGACAAGCGAGAAGAAAACAAGTCATACCTCGAGTTTCCTACATGGTACAGTACAAGGCAGATTTCAAAGGGGACGTCATTCCCTTCATGTTCGAGGCACCACATATGTGGAATTAGAAGATCATTGTGGAAAGAGAAACCATTGAGCCAGACATGTGTCATGCCGATCATGTGTAGTTCTATCCATCATGGTTAGTAGATGATATGGAGGGATACGTCAAGCCAGGAATCAATATAGAAAACATGAGCATAGATGATGTTGCTGAGGCACAAGTTAACTATAGGAGACTACGCAAAAGGGTTTCGAGTCCGAAGCTAGACATCTAGAACAACACAAAGTGGACGTGGAGGCAATAAACAAATTGAGGGGAATTGCCACTAAGTCAATAGAGAGATTAGAATATCTGGAACAAGGATTGATGGAGCTTGAAGGGAAGATGAGAAAGAGGTTTTCAGATTGTCAAAACACGGATGGCAGTCAAAGAGGGCATCTAGCAAAATCTTACTTATTATTGGATATGCGCGATCTCGGGAACCTGATTAATGGTGTCAAAAGATCCAATCATGGAGAAGGTCCTTTAGGGACCAGGTAGACTAAAAAATAATGTTCTTTACTGTTTTCTAGATTAGTTTTACATTTTGATTGTAATAAGGCTAAATTCCATTACCAACTTTTATTATTATTGCCGATTTAAGTAAAGGTTTGGCTCATTTTCGCATTAATGAAATGATGCAATTATTGCCGTCAATTTTCTCCAAGTCCATGTGTTGCTTAGACTTACCCCGGGCACAATAAGATCCCAAAATTAGGACGCAAATTATTGCATGATTTTGCGAAACATGTTTAATACTGCAAGCATTCTTTCAATACCCCTTACTAACTTGATTGCATTTTTACTTTTTTTTTATTATTCCCATTCCCCAAGGTTGATTCATGCATACTGGTATCATCGGCATATCACACTAGATCTAGAGGTCCTCCACCTCTTCCTCCACCAAGTGGTCCTAAAATCATGAACAAAAGAAAAGGAAAAATGGATGATTTGAGTGGTATAAGAAAGGATAACGCTACCATGACAGAGAATGTTGAAACTTCAGATGGCCGAAGCACTCCAGTATATAATGAACTGGTCTCACGTATGGAACAGAAAATTCTGGACCTATAAGGAAAACATGAGCAAGTCCGAAACTTGGCAAACCTTTCTCTCACCCTCAATGTCCATGATATTAACCAACAAAATCCAACTACCCAGAACCAAATACCACTGCAAAACACACAAAACCGAAACCCGCCACCAAACCCTCCTACACCACACCAGTACCACACACCTCTTCAAAACCTTAACCCTCCCCGAG
The DNA here is from genome assembly GCA_005239505.1 of Nicotiana paniculata. Taxonomy (NCBI): domain Eukaryota; kingdom Viridiplantae; phylum Streptophyta; class Magnoliopsida; order Solanales; family Solanaceae; genus Nicotiana; species Nicotiana paniculata. The sequence goes on from ML313552.1 coordinate 22,241, forward strand.
TACCAACTCCTCAACAACACCATCATCATCCAACCCAATACCCATAGACCACAACTTATCACACTCCCCAGAACATACCACAACCTATTCCTGATCCCCAAAACTCAAACAATGACCACCATTATGCCTAGATTCCTGGAGTCCATCAAATCAATCAAATATACATGCAAAGGCTACCCCACACCCCGCAACAAACCCTATACATACCTAAATCTATCGAGAAAGACCTGCTTATTAAGAAAATGGCGGAGGAACTCAAGAAGCTCACTAGTAGAGTTCAGAATATCGAAGGTGGTAAAGGCATTGGAGGTTTAAACTATGAACACTTGTGCATTCAGCCAGATGTGAAATTGCCGGAGGGTTACAAACCTCCCAAATTTGAAATGTTCAATGGAACTGGTGATCCGAAAGTGCATCTGAGGACATATTGTGACAAACTTGTAGGAGTGGGAAAAAATGAACAAATCCGCATGAAACTATTCATGCGAAGCCTCACAGTAGATGAGTTGTCTTGGTATATCAGTCGAACCCAAAGAAGTGGGTTGGTTGGGTAAGCATGGCGCCAGACTTCATGAACAGATTCAGGTTCAACACAGAAAATGCACTAGACATTTTTTACATTCAAAACCTCAAGAAGAAACCAATAGAAACTTTCCGCGACTATGCTACTCGGTGGAGATCTGACGTTGCAAAGGTAAGGTCAGCATTCGTAGAAGAACAAATGAACAAGTTCTTCGTCAGAGCTCAAGATCCGTAGTATTATGAAAGGTTGATGGTTATTGAAAATCACAAATTCTCTGATGTCATCAAGCTAGGAGAAAGAATAGAAGAAGGGACTAAGAGTAGATGGTGACAAATATCGAGGCACCGTAGACAACAAATAAAGCCTTGCAATCGGGATTTATTTCGAAGAAGAAAGAAGTAAGTGCCGTAATTGTAGCCCAAGGTCCTACGTATCCTCTCACATACCAAACACCTCTACCCACATACCAACCTTCAGCCCCCAGATACCAAAAACTTGTTACCACCTACCATGACTATAATACTCAACCTGCATATTACCATTCACCTCCACCCGCTCGCCAAAACTACCAAAAACCACGACCAAATTTCGACCGCAACAATACACCCCAATTGCTGAGCCCATAGACCAATTATACAAAAGCCTGAAGGCTGCTGGTTATGTCACTTCCATCCCTGCCCTTGCTATGGAGAATTCTTCCCAGTGGATTTACCCTAACAAGACATGTTCCTATCATTCAGGAATGAAGGGTCATACAATTGATTAGTGTCGCACACTGAAAGACAAGATTCATACACTGATCGACAATAAGGTCATACTGGCAAATGAAGTTGCACCAAATGTTCGTAACAATCCTCTCCCGGATCATAGAGGTGAGGGAGTGAATGTGATAGAGACTGGAAAGAAATGGGATCCGTAAGGGTCAATTGGACTTATTCAAGAGGGATATGATCCCAAAATGTCTCCGGTTACCCTCGCACTAGTTGTGGTATAAACCCAAGCACTGTTTGAAGTCGAGGTAACTACACCCTTCACTGTGATGGTAGCTCCCACACCATTTTACAAGTATGATAACATTCCATGGGATTATGTTGCGGAAGCCAAGAGAAAGGAAAAAGCAAAGATGGAAGATAGGTGCGGCACGAGGCATGACTAAAACTGGCAGAGTTCATACACCTGAGAACTTGAGGGGAACAAGAAAGAAAGCTACATTTAAGACGCCTGTTGTCGAGATTGGTACTGATGAACTTTGGAGAAAAGTACAAGCAAGAGAATACTCTGTTGTCGACCATTTGAACAAAACTCCCGCTCAAATATACATCTTGTCACTGCTGCAAAACACCGAGGCACAGATGAATGCATTGATGAAAGTATTGAATGAATCTTATGTACCCACCAACATCACTGGTGGGGAGATGGACAATATGGTCGGGAAGGTACTAGAGAGCCGCAAAATCACCTTTCTTGGAGACGAGTTACCACCAGAAGGTCTGAGTCACAACAGGGCAATACACATCACAGAGTGATTTGAGGATAAGTTCATCGCCAGGGTCCTAATATATGGAGGATCCAGTTTCAACATATGCCCACTAACTACTCTTTAGAGATTAGATAAAGGCCTGCACGAGATATGGATGGGAAGCATGAATGTGAAGGTGTTTGATGGATCCCAAAGAGCCACCATCGGAGAAATTAACCTCAGCCTAAAGATGGGCCCGACCTGGTTTGATGTCGAATTCCAAGTGCTGGATATATTTGCTACCTACAACCTATTGTTGGGAAGACCATGTATACATGATGTTGGGGCAATGGCTTCAACTTTTCATCAAGCTGCGAAGTTTGAATGGGATCATCAGGAGGTGATTATCATTAGACCATTCCAATAATCGAAAATAGGAAGAAGCTGGGTTGAGAGATATACCATCGCATTGAGCGAGTCAATGCAATTTAAAATGATCGATGGTGGAGTAACAAGATAGAAGCATACTACTATGGACAGGGTATGAGTCTGGCAAAGGTATCGAAAAAAACTTTCAAGGGTGATCACCAAACCCGTACAACCGCAACATCATGGTACAACTTTCGAGCTCGGATATGAATATACTTGGCAAGAATACCAAGATTGGTTGCTACCATGGTGTGGTCCTTATTATCTAATGGAAAAACCGGTACCACCTTTACACCGGACATTCCAACAAGCAGACATGATGTGGCGTTCTAAGGAAGATGAAGTCTTAGCTGGCATGAGGAAGCTGGTTCTAGATGAAGAATATATGAATTGCAGCGCAATAGTTGATGAGGAGGAGGAGGAGGAGGAGGAAGACCTTATCATTTTGATCATGGATAAAGGAGATGCTCTCAAGAACCAGACTGTTGCACCAGCCCGAGACCGTCGAGTTCCTAGGTAGCTTGGCAAATTAGCATCAATTATTTTAAAAATAGTTTTGAGCATTTGAGAAATTTTTAGTATTTTGTTTTGAAATAATTGATCGAGTCATCGAGCCACACTTGTTGACATTTTTTAGATTATTAATGCATTACTACATTTTGTATTTTTTATTATTCTCTACATTTTTCTTTACAGCATTATTATTACCTATCTCGATGAACCTGCGACTATGACATGTTATGAGACAACACAACATAAGGATAGTGATTCAGAGGATATGGAAGATGATATAATACCTGAGGAAATTATCAGAGAAGTGGAAAATTTTGAAAACAAACCAAAGTCTAACTTGGATGAACTTGAGCCAGTTAACTTAGGGGACTATAAAACAGTCAAGGAAACACGCATAAGCATTCACCTATTAGCGTCAGAGAAGGAAGATTATGTCATATTTCACAAGGAATACGAAGATATCTTTGCATGATCTAATGATGATATGACTGGTTTGAGCACATACATAGTGGCTCACAAGCTACCCACTACTCCCACGTGTCCACCGGTAAAGTAGAAGCTCAGAAAGTTCAAGGCGAATATGAGTTTGAAGAGAAAACATGAGGTAACCAAGAAAATCAAAGCCAAGGCTCTTAGAGTGGTTGAATACCTAACTTGGTTGGCCAACATTGTGCCAGTTCCGAAGAAAGATGGGAAAGTCAGAGTATGTGTTGATTACCGAGATCTAAACAGAGTGGGTCCTAAAGATGATTTCCCGTTACCCAATATATACATACTAATTGACAAATGTTCCAAGCATCAACTCCAATCCTTTATGGATTGATTCGCAGGATACCATCAGATCTGGATGGATGTAGAGGATGTTGAAAATACAGCATTCATCACGCCGTGGGGAATATACTGTTACAAAATGATGCCGTTTGGTTTGAAGAACGCTGGAACGACCTAATGAGAGCCATGCCAACCATTTTCCACGACATAATACACAAGGAAATAAAGGTGTACGTGGATGAAATTATCATCAAATCTAAAAGGGGTACGAATCACATAGCAGACCTGAGGAAATTCTTCAATCCCAAGGTAAAATATCAAACTGAATCCTGCAAAGTGTGTTTTCGGAGTCCCCGCTAGAAAATTGTTAGGGTTCATAGTCAGTCGTAGAGGGATTGAGTTAGACCTGTCAAAAGTAAAAGCAATCCAAGACTTTCCATCTCTGAAGAATAAGAAAGATTTGATGAGATTTTTAGGGCATCTCAATTACATCAGTCGCATCATAGCATAATCAACTGTGATATATGAGCCAAGTTTTAGGATGCTGAGGAAAGATGCTGCAACAGGTTGAACTGAAGAATGACAGAAAGCCTTCAACAAAATCAAGGAGTATTTATCTAAACCGCCTATTTTGGTCCCACCAGAACCAGGAATACCCCTGCTGCTTTATTTGTCCGTACTGAACGAAGCTTTTGGTTGTGTTATGGGACACCATAATGAGACTGGAAGAAAGGAACATGCAATATATTATCTGAGTAAGAAATTCATGTCGTACGAAGCTCGGTACACTTTGCTAGAATGCACTTGATGTGCTTTGACGTGTATAGCTGAGAAGTTGCGACATTATTTCTGTGCTTACACTACATATCTCATATCAAGGATGGATCCAATAAAATACATCTTTCAGAAACCCATGCCTATGGGTAAGTTATCAAAGTGGAAAATATTACTGAGCGAGTTCGACATCGTCTATTAACTCAGAAGGCGGTCAAAGGGCAAGGATCGGCGGATCATTTGGCAGAAAATCTCGTAGATGGAGAATATGAACCATTAAAACACATTTTCCCGATGAGGAGGTGTCATTTGTAGGAGAAAATATCACCGAATCATATGATGGTCGGAGAATGTTCTTCGACAGAGCAACAAACTTCAAATGATAGGTATCAAAGCTGTCTTAGTATCAAAAACCGGCCAACACTATCTGGTATATGCAAAACTCAGGTTTCCATGCACCAAGAGCTGATCAAGAGGTTCAGAAAGATAGAATTCAAACATGTTCCTAGAATTCAGAATGAGTTCGCAGATGCATTGACCACTTTATCTTCCATGATACAACACCCAGACAAGAATTTCTTCTATTCTATCTCAATAGGAATTCATGAGAAGCAAAATTATTTTGCTCATGTTGAAGAAGAGATGGAAGGAAATCCATGGTTCCTCTATATCAAGAAGTACTTGGAAAATGGAGAATATCCAGAGACTGATACCATACCCGGAAGAGTACGCTTCGAAGATTAGCCAACCATTTCTTTCAAAGCGGAGGAATTATATATAGAAGAAATCCTGACCTGGGATTACTATGGTGTGTCAATGCCAAAGAGGCATCTAGATTGCTCAAGGAAATATATGCCAGAATATTGCGGATTGCACATGAATGGATTCATCTTAGCCAAGACTATACTAAGAGCAGGGTATTTCTCGATTACTATGGAAACATACTGCATCAAGTGTGTTCAAAAGTGCCACCAATGCCATATACATGCTGACATGATACGGGTACCACCCAATGAACTCAACACAACAAGTTCACCCTAGACTTTCTCGGCTTAGGGTATGGATGTCATCGGCCCAATAGAACCCGCTACTTCAAATGGGGATAGATTTATTCTAGTGGCCATAGACTATTTCACAAAATGGGTTGAAGCTGCATCTTATAAAGCTGTAACTAAGAAGGTTGTAGCAGATTTGGAGTACCAGAGTCAATCATCACTGATAATGCCGCCAATATCAACGGTGATATGATGAAGGACATGTGTGAAACCTTCAAGATTAAGCATAATAATTCCACAACATAGACGCTACAAATGAATGAAGTCATAGAAGCCGTCAACAAGAACATCAAGAAGATATTGAGGAAAATGGTAGATACTTACAAACAATGGCACGAGAAGATGCCATTTTCTTTACTCGGATAATGTACCATAGTCCCAAGTTTGGCAACCCTTTACCTATTTGTTTATGGTACTGAAGAGGTTAATCCTTGCCGAAGTATAAATCCCTTCTTTAAGAATTATACAAGAAGCTTAGCTCACCGATGCAGAATGGGTACATAGCCGCTAAGAACAACTAGCTCTAATTGATGGAAGAGAATGAATGCGGTATTGTCACGACCCCAAATCTAAACTGGCCGTGATGGCGCTTATCGTGATACTAGGCTAGCCAATTCACTTAAAATAGTAAAATAATTATTTTCTTTTAATACATCAAATATCCAAAATTTTTGTAATAATTCTGTTTCTTAAGCATTTCAAAATAATAAAAGTGATTATAGCATTTAAACACACTCCCAACATCTGGAGTAAACCCCCATGAGCATCTAAGAAGTGATACAGTCTAATACAAGTCCTCTACTATAAAAAGTTTGGGAAGTAAAGTAAAATGACTGAATAGGAAGGAGAAAGAGTAGGTTGCGGACGCCGAGCAGCTACCTCACAATCTCCGAACAATGCTCCAAATGGGGTAGCTCAACTATCGATCTGCCCCGGTACCTGAATCTGCACACAAGGTGCAGGGAGCAACGTGAGTACGCCAACTCAGTAAGTAACCAAAGTATCTAAAAATATGAGGGTAGTGACGAGCATTTAAACTTCATAGTTTCATAAAAATAAGTACCAGTAAAGGTAATAGATCAAGTCAAGAGTCTACATTTTCCCAAGCTTTATCAAAACTCCATCTTTTCTGTTTTAAACTTGCATAAAACCTTAGTCAACATTTATAAAAGAGGCTCAGTGTAAAGAAAAGTGAAAACAATAGTTTCATAGAAATATCAGCCATTCGGGAAAAGTGTCACTCCCAAATAAAGCCTCTCGGCAAAGCCTCTTAGTCACTCATGACTCTACTCTCATAAGTCAATTATCACACTCAACACTCTCACTCATCAGGTGCCATGTAACTACTGCTATGGTGCACAGCCCGATACAATACGTGTATATATATTTCTGCGGCACGTAGCCCGATCCATATATAATGTATATTGCTGCTGCGTGCAGCTCGATCCATATAACATACGCTGCGGCATGAAGCCCGATCCATACGATAGTCGACTGCGCTCACTAGGGTAGTACAGACCCCAGCGCTATATTTGCTGCAGCGTGCAGCCCGATCCAATATGTATATTGTTGCGGCGTGCAGCCTGATCCAGTATGTATATTGCTGCGACATGCAACCCGATCCATATATAATCTATATTGCTGTGGTGTGCAGCCCGATCGATATGTAATATATAACATATACATTGCTGCGACGTGTAGCCCGTCCCATAAATATCCTCACATGCTCGGCTCTCGGCCTTACTCAGTCATCCTCACAAGCCACTCGCGCAATTCATCTCAACTAACGGGACTCAGCCCAAAATACCTCTCAGGGTTTCAAATCAGTGTGATAACAGTGAAAATAACAACAAGTAGAAAACATGACTGAGTTCGCAATTGTTCAATCAGGATAGTGTGAAAGTAGTGTAAAAGTACCTCTGAGGGTCTGAGCAGGCCGGCACAAGGCCCCAAACATGGCTCACAGCCCATAAACAAGTATAAATTTCTAAAATAAAGGATATATCAAGGCTTTAAATCGAATACGCGGCCTAATAGTGTCTACGGGACGGACCAGGTCACAATCCATATCGGTGCACGCCCACATGCTCGTCACCTAGCATGTGCGTCACCTCATTTTCCAAAACAATATCAAATACCGGGGTTTCATACCCTCAGGTTTAGAGTTACAATTGTTACTTACCTCAAAATAGCCCAAAAGCTACTCCGCGATGCTGCTCCCAAAAGCCTTGATTCTATCACAAATTCGACCAATAACATCAAATATGATAGGGTGACGAACCCCAATCGAAAACTATCAAAATTAGGCACAATACCCGAAATTTGCCAAATTCGGCCCCCAGCCCACGTCTCGGAATATGATAAAAACTACATCACAAGAATCCTTGTCCTCCGATGAGTGTTATCATACCCGGAATATCAAAATCAGACCACAATTGCCCACTCAAATCACCAAAAGAAATTTCTAAATTTTTCCTCCCATTTTCCCCAAATTTTCTACTTAATTTCTCAAATTGCATGGTGAAAATCAAGACGAATTCATGAAATTGAACCAAAAATGATTGAAGAACACTTACCACAAGCATCCTACTGAAAATCTTGTCCAAAATCTCCTTCCCCCGAACTCTCAAATGGAAAAATGAGTTATGGACAAGAACCCACGTTGTTAGAACTTAAGTTGTCTGCCCAGACTTTTACTCTGTGTGATCGCGGAAAAAGGCACGTGATCATGAAAAACAAAATGCTGCCCAACCAAAATAACCCTATGCGGTCCCAGAAACAACTATGCGATCGCGTAAGACCACTCCTCAAAACAATGCGATCGCGACCAGCTCTATGCGATCCCATAGAGCAGTTCCATTACCTCACTGTCACACCAAGTCCTACTATGTGAACGCAAACATCTCCACGTGAACGCAGTGACCAATAATTCTCACACTATGCGATCGCACACCTACATTCGCGATCGAAATTCACAAAATCCGCCTGGTCTCGACTTACTCTACGCGATCGCGGATGAACCCACGCGGTCGTAGTGAACAAACCAGTGCTGCTAAAACACTAGAAAACCAGCAATCTCCCAAGGACCAAAAGTGACCGTTTGAGCATTCAAAATACACCCGAGGACCTCGGGACCTCAACCAAACATACCAACACATCCCATAACCTTATTCAAACTTAGCCGAGCTTTCGAAACACCAAAAACAATGCAAAAATGCCAAAATCACATCAAATTCAAGCCTATGAACTTTGAAATTTCTAAATTTCACCAAAGATGCCAAAACCATCCAAAACACATCCGATTGACTTGAAAATTTGCACACATATAAAAAAAGGACATTACGAACCTGCTCCAAATTATGGAATCCATTCCGACCCTGATGGCCTACTTCCACTATCGACTGAAAATCGCCAAAAACTAACTTTCGCCAATTCAAGGCTAATTCTACACCGAACATCAAAACCATATTACGAACATACTCCTAAGTCTCAAATCACCTAAAGAAGCTATCCCAACCATAAAATCCTCATTCCGAGATCGTTTACCAAGAAGTCAACTTTTAGTTGACTTTTCCACTATTGAACCAAGATAAGAGGCTAAGTGGCTCATTTTTCTCTAAAAGTCCCCCTGAACCCGAGTCAACCAATCTATCACAACACAATGAAGCTGAACCACATATAATGAAGAAGAAATGGGGGAAACAGGGTTAAATTCTCGGAACGACTGGCCGGGTCGTTACATCCTCCCCCTCTTAAACATACGTTCGTCCTCGAACGTGCCAAGAGTTGTTCTCCAATACCCTCAAACTGTCGCGTAGCTTGCCATGCACATACTCGGGGGTGATACCACGTTACCCTATCCCATATAGGTCCAATAGCACAATATAGTGAAATTTCAAAATCCAACCTGGCCCATAAACCTTAGAACCAAATTCCCACTTCTGAAATGATTTACAAGATCAAAATTTCATAACTATAAACTGAGTAAGTCTGAACACACTAAATCAAGCCATATACGCAACCCCAGATGCAATCACATGATATACCTCATGACTCAAACACTCATAGCGATAACTCCTAGTCACAATAGCTGCTCAAACAACCCAATACCGGTACATAACCTCTTATCATGAAATGCCTCGCTCTAACACTTCCATATACCGCCGATGATGAAAAAACCATGTAGAAACTAGCAACTATCCGTCTGATCAGTCAGATATGAAGCTCCCCCTTCCCAAACTGGAAGTATAGAAGATTTCTAAGCCGACTCTCGATATTTATCCGTCCAACTATGCCATAAAAAATTTTGACAATATTTATTCTAGGTCCAATGACCTCTTCTCATCCAACACGACCACTCTGATGACATGCACATCGATACAATTCGATGCCATAACATGTGCAACTCGTGCACTCAATAGCAACATCCTAATGTAATCAAATTATATAAAAGATTCACATGAGAGGACTATCCTGCCATTAAAAATTACCATCACAACATCATGCTAAAAGCCTGGCACACATCGTAAAAATCAAAACACATGAATCCAATACCAAAGGTCATACCCCTACATAACTCCGCTACACTGTGTGATCTCATCCAAACGCTGGTCGACATGAAATACTTCGAGTCACCTTGCTCAAAAGTAATAGCCATGCGAAATTGGACATCAAATACTCAAAGTGCACTGCCATAAGCACGGGGAAACTAGACGATACTATGCCACACAAATCAGAAAGTGCATAACCAATACGTCTCAATCCCGCAAAACTCAATACTTACCTTACTCAATGTGCATATAACCAATAATCACCGCTCCTCGCAACATCGAAGGGTATCTCATAGATCACTCTAGAACATGAATAAACTCAATCACAATCGAATAGTACATTCCTTAGCAATAGAAATTCGGAGCCAACAATTCCGACCTGGTGCAGAACACACACCCATATTGGCCTACCAATGACCCTAAACCAACTCTGGTCACTCACAACAAATAGATAACTCACCGAAAAGTTCACAATGACTGAACCAGGGTACATACTAATATCTGACTAGCTTGCTCGCATGTTCACAGTTCACTATAACAAAATAATCTATTTATGAGAACTCTCAGTATCGAAGTCACGAAGCGTACCAATTACTATATATGTTCTCAACTCCACCGCTCGAATACATGGCACATCCCTAATACTCAATCATTACACGAGGGATACCCCTATAATTCTTCCGTGTTACCAAGCAACCTTGAATATGAATAGTCGAATCCAACAAAAGAGCGTCAAAGTACCAATGATGTACCCTTAACTCCACACATGAGCTTTCTGAAATGTATACCCTCATCAAGCCACCCAACAGTGCTATCATCCACCTAGTCATCTGGAACTGCCGATGTTGTCTAAGAAATTTTATTTTGACCTTCCTTCCAGAACTGAACCGTGACCTCATATATGCAAATCCAAACTCTACCCAACAATACCTCATACACCATGCCATCCTAGGACAAATATGGGAACTTCACGATCCCTTCCGAGCCACAAGCAACTACGTACCCAACTAGCCATAAACTTCCATTTGATCCCATTTAGAAGTAAAATCACTATACATCACCTGCACCTCATGCCAGAAGAAAATATGCATCTCTAACCGAGGTAAAGACCATCAGGAACTATCTAAATCCAATTTGTTACAACACCAAACTGTCAGGACAGAATCCTTCTAACTCAACCAAGCTAGGCATGCCACCAAAAATCCAAGAGCATTGCTAAGAAACACCTATAAGAACTCATGACCTCATGAACACCCAAAGAACTAACCGTATCCCTTACCATGCCGATCCGACCTACTACCAAGTTGTCTTTTTATCCAAGTTCCTTATGACTTACCTTCAAATTGATAATTCTTCTTGCCATAATACCGTAATTCTCAAGAAAAACTCACCACACGCAACCCAAGCATAAAACCATGTCGTCTAAGGCTCATAAGCCGCTGGATACTCTCTCAAATATCCCCAAAAGTACCACATTCAAAGATACTTACCCTGAAGAGACTTCCTGCGAATCTAAAGCCATTACCTTGACTTTCTTGATACTGATATGTAAAGTCAATGATAATGTAGAAATACCATAAGTCTTGACACCCTCCAATGTAAATCTCTATTATACTGACTAATTAGATAGAATCGACCTGACGCGTTTGCACACTAACATACTAGGAAAGTAATCCCCTCACTTGAAGCCACAAGCAAGTTCATACACTGCACACACTACACCTTTTACAATTTCCACTCAATCATTCAATAGAACCTATTTACCCAATAGAGTACATTACAACCTATATCGAAGGAGTTTTCATTACTCTAGTCATTCCCAGACCCCACATCTGGAGGTCACATCTGATTTACCAATATACCTCGAACTGAAACCAATACAACACATAATCGTATAATTAACTTATCATTAACAGACTCCCCCACTTGACTCAAAGCCAACAATCAAGACAAATAATAACTCACAATGCCCATAAAAACACAACCCGTCTAGCAGCTCAAGTCATCTGCAAATCTTGCATTCACCATTTCAATAGTCATGCCAACTTCCACAAGCGATCTAAACTCAATTTACAACATATATCATTTACTGGTAGAAGAGAACTTACGGCAAAGCAACATAGGGATCACACACCCCAGGACAACCCGCAGAAGATACCCCTACCGGCTTAGCCTCAAACATGATATCTCTTTATACACTTCCGAAGATCAAAGCTATCACGCAATCACTATACCCTTATGCATCTAAACACAGTCAACGCCTAACCTCAAGGCATCGAGATACGCAGTATAAGAACCTGAAGCTAATGGTAGAACCAACACTAGAGCTGAGGTCAAGGGAAATTTTGAGCTTCTGGAAGCTCTACCCACACCCGTCTGACCACATGGATACCCTCACTGGACACCACGTGTCCCAAGAATGCTACTGAACTGAGCAAAAATTCACACTAGGAGAACTTTACATAGAGCTTCTCCTCCCTGAATCCTTATAATACCATCCTCAAATACTAAGTATGCTACCCCTGGCTACGTGTATAAGCCAGGGTTTCATCAATGAATACAATAATAAAGGATTGCTAATACGATTGGAATACACCATTAATCAAATACATGAACGCTACTGGGGAAATAATCAGCCCAAAAGACATCACTAGGAACTCATAACACAACAAAAGGATCCGTTTCACTCCATAACTGAACAACATAAGAAGTCTTCCCATACACTCACAACTCGAGGCCATGTGCCAACTCCATACAGAAGTCGAACACTTAATAGTTTTTGATACATATTCGGCCCATCCCTTTTTGACACAATAAAAAAATATGAACACATCTCACCCTCAAATCATACTCACCAGATAGACATCCAGCCAAAAAGTCCCATCAATAAGGACACCAACGGGCATATAAGTCCCCAAATGCACGGCTCACATAATCAAAATCATAGAACTCAAGCCACAAAATGAATCCGACCTCAAGTCCTCCAGACTGGCCCATTACCAACATGCCAAAATCACATCTCATCCATGGTAGTCACAAGCCGTCGATGCACAGCTGATACCAAGCGCTCACGTGTGCATTCGAATACATGGAAGAAATTCAAGAGTTATGCTTTTGGCTGAACAAAATGGATTCGCACGACAAGAATTAAAGAATGTGAAATTTTCCTAAGGGTTCTGCAGCCTCTCGAAGATAAGTACAGACGTGTCCGTATCGATCCACAAGACTCTACTAAACCTTCTCATGACCAGTGAGTCCTATGTAACCTAGCGCTCTGATACCAACTTGTCATGACCGCAAATCTAAACTGGTCGTAATGGCGTCTATTGTGATACTAGGCTAGCCAATTCACTGAAATAATAAAATGATTTTTTCTATTTAATATATCAAATATCCGAATTTTTCATAATAATTATGTTTCTTAAGCATTTAAAAACAATAAAATGATTAGAACATCTAAACATAGTCCCAACATCAGGAGTCAACCGTCATGAGCATCTAAGAAGTGATAAGTCTAATAAAAATCCTCTACAACAACAAGTTTGGGAAGTAAAGTAAAATGACTGAGTAGGAAGGGGAAAGAGTCAGCCGCGGATGCCGAGCAGCTACCTCACAATCTCCGAACAATGCTCCAAACAGGGTAGCTTAACTATCGCTCTGCCCCAGTACCTGAATCTGCACACAAGGTGCAAGGAGTAACATGAGTACGCAAACTCAGTAAGTAACCAAAGTATCTAAGAACATAAGTGCAGTGACGAGCATTTAAACTTTATAGTTTCATAAAAATAAGTACTAGTAAAGGTAATAGATCAAGTCATGAGTCCACATTTACCCAAGATTTCACAAAAATCCAGCTTTTCCATTTTAAACTTGTATAAAACCTTAGTCCACATTTATCAAAGAGGCTCAGTGTAAATAAAAGTGAAAACAGTAGTTTCATAGAAATATCAGCCACTCAGGAACATTGTCGGTCAAAAATAAAGCCTCTCGGGCAAGCCTCTTAGTCACTCGTGACTCTACTCTCAGTCAATGCTCACTCTCACTCATCAGGTACCATGTAACAACTACTGCGACCCGCAACCCGAGCCAATATGTATATATATATATATATATATATACATATTGGCTCGGGTTGCGGGTCGCAGTAGTTGTTACATGGTACCTGATGAGTGAGAGTGNATGATGACCCAAAAGGTCATCTTGTGTAGTCTAGCAGAAACTGTGTTTCGAGGCCCCAAAAGCCTCCGTTAATCTCACATTGATGTGGAAATGTGTTGAACTGTTGAATTTATAATAATTAATGTAATAAAGTTGACTTTGGTCAACATTTTTGGTAAACGGTCCCGGACCCATGATTTGACGGTCCCTGAGGGTCTGTAGGAAAATACGGGACCTGGGCGTATGCCCGGAATCGAATTCCGAGGTCCCAAGTCCGAGAAATGAATTTTTAAAGAAAATTATTTTCTGAAAATAATAAAGACTTTTCAAAATGAAATTTGATTTGAAATATGTGTTACCGGGCCCGTATTATGATTCCGAATCTCGAAACATGTTTAATATGTGTTATATGAGTTATCTGTAAAGTTTGGTGTAAAACGGACTTGAAATGACGTGGTTCGGATCGCAACTAGAATATTTGAGCTTTATGAAGTTTTAAGAAAATTCTATGAGTTTTGAGGTTTAATTCCTTGTTTTGATGTTATTTTAGTGGTTTAATTAGTCGAATAAGTTCGTAGGATGATTTTGGAAGCCATGTGTATATTTGGTGTCATTACGAGTTGTATAGGTCAGTTCGGCACGTTGTTACCGAAGTCTAGAAAACTTAAAGTTCCTAAGTTTGGTTCTTGGGGTTTGGGGGTGTGATTTTGAGTTTTCGAGTTGTTTTTGGTGTTCTAAAGGCTCGAGTGAGTCCGTGTTATGATTTGGGACTCGTTGGTATATTTGGACTATGGCTCGGGTGGGCCCAGGTGCCTTCCGGGCACCTAAAGCGGCTAAAAACCAGCAAACATAGCTGCTGGTGCACATGTTCTGGTGTGACCGCACGTGCGTTTGCATAGTCGCAGGTGCGGGACCGCTCCTACGGTCCCAGCATCGCAGGTGCGATTACCCAATGGCCTGGCTAATTATCGCGGGGGCGGAAAATATTTCGCAGGAGCAGAGCCGCAAGTGCAGTCTCCACTGCGCAGGCGCGGGCCCAGGCTCTCCAGCCCATTTTTGCAGGCACGAGATTTTTCTTGCAGGTGCGGAATCACTGTTTAGGCAGTGTGTTTTATATACGGATTTTAAACCCATTTTTCCCATTTATTTCTTCTTCCTTGGGCGATTTAACTCCATTGTTTAGGGCCAACAACCTGGTCTTCTAAGGTAAGTGAACTCTACTAAAACATTAGCGTCATGCATGGATTCTAGCTTAATTAACTACATAAATTAGTGCAAAAATCAAGAATTTGAGTAGTAACCTAGAAATTGTAATCATTTGAGAATTTTCTATGAATTGGGAATGAAATCAAGTAAGAATCATATTTTAATGATCCTTAGGCTTTGGGTGAGTGCTCCCTTCGATAATTATTGGAATCCGAGCGAGCGAGCCTGAGGTCGAATTTTGGTATTTTTGAAAGAATGCTTGGAAATGGGTAATTAGGCGATGGAATTGATTTATTAAGTCATTATTGATATACTTGAGTTAATTATGTCTAGATAATACCATTACGGAGTTGAATACAAAAGGAAATGCGGTGTTAGAGGGGTGATTGCTATATTTTGGACCCGGGGTAAGTGTCTTGCCTAACTTATGTGAGGGAATAGGTATTTTATGTTATGTGTTAAGTATTTATCATGTTCAATGCATAGGTGAGGTGAAGAGTACGTATGCATTGTGTGTCAAGCATGCCCGTGAGTCTATTTTCGATAAAAACGTTATTATTACTTCCATGTTCGTTATAATATGCAATTGTCTCTACTTGGAAGTTGATTAATTTTGAAAACTTTGGTTGATGAACTCATGATGTATTGGTTCGATTGAGAACCCAATTGTAAAGGATATATTTGAAATGATTGGTTATAGCTGAGACCCCATGCCGGGCAATCGTTATGATATTNTCCACTGATATTGTCATTGTTTTGGCAACGAAGAGTGTAAAAGCACGAAGGGTGATGCCGTTCCATATTTTATATTATTATGCACGAGGGGACATTCCGTGTAATATTTTATATTGTTATGCACGAGGGGACATTCCGTGCCATATTTTATATTGTTATGAACGAGGGGACATTACTTGCCATGATTGTGATGTGTTAGGCACGAGGGGACATTATGTGCCATGTTTATGTTGTTTATGCACGAGGGGACATTCCGTGCCATATTTTATATTGTTATGCACGACGGGACATTCCATGCGTTGTTTATATTGTTTATGCACGAGGGGACATTCCGTGCCATATTTTATATTATTATGCACGACGGGACATTCCATGCGTTGTTTATATTGTTTATGCACGAGGGGACATTCCGTGCCATATTTTATATTATTATGCACGAGGGGACATTCCGGGCCATGTTTATGTTGTTTATGCACAAGGGGACATTCCGTGCCATATTTTATATTATTATGCATGAGGGGACATTTCGTGCCATGTTTATATTGTTTATGCACGAGGAGACATTCCGTGCCATATTTTATATTATTATGTACGAGGGGACATGCCATGCCGTTTCTTTTCACTGTTTAATTTGTGTTGTCAATTCCCGTTATTATTTTCGGATATTTTAGATTGTTCTTTTCATTTCCGTCATTTCAGTACTTGCTATCTCTTACCCCCAGTATGTTCTTCCCCTTAATTGTATTCTTCTTTAGTTTCTACTATACTATTGAACTGCACAGGTACATTTTGTTGTCGTGTCCTAGCCTCGTCACTACTTCACCGAGGTTAGGCTCGGCACTTACTCAGTGCATGGGGTCGGTTGTACTGATGCTACACCTGCACTTCTTTATGTTGTGCAGATTACGCAGCCGGACCCAGTGGACATCACTAGTGGGAGTGTCCTTCAGTTCACCCTAGAGGCTTCAAGGTATACCCGCTGGCGTTCGTGGGCCTTGGCGTCTCTCCTATCCCTATTTGATCATTTCTGTCTTGTTTTTCCTCTAGTATACAGAGACAGTCATGTATTTCCTTTCAGACTTTGTATTTAGCACTCCTATTGACAGTTCATGAGTTTGTGACTCCAAGTTTTGGGAAATTATTGCGACGTTGTATTATGTTTTCTTTACTTAACTTTAAACCTTTATCTATTTCCTCTGTTAAGTTGTGAACTGTTTTTAGCTTATTTTGTTAATTCGTTGTTATCATGTTAGTTTAATTGTACATGTTGGCTTGTCTAGCAGATTCAACATTAGACGCCATCACAGCCCGAAGGTGGGATTTCGGGGCGTGACATATATATATATATATATATATATATATATATATATATATATATTGCTGCGGCGCGCATCTCGATCCATATATAATGTATATTGTTGTGCCGTGCAGCCTGATCCATATAACATACGCTGCGTTGTGCAGCCCGATCCATATAACATACACTACAGTGTGCAACCCAATCCATATGATAGTCGACTGCGCTCACTAGGGGTGTACAAACTCCTGGAGGGGCTCCTTCAGCCCAAACGCTATATTTGCTGCGACGTGTAACCCGATCCAATATGTATATTACTGCGGCGTGCAACCCGATCCATATAATATATATATATATATATATATATATATATATATATATATATATATATATATATATATATATATATATATTTCTGCGGCATGCATCCCGATTCATACATAATCTATATTGTTGTGGCATGCAACCCGATCCATATGTAATATATAACATAAACATGGCTGCGGCATGTAACCCGTCCCATAACTATCCTCACATACTCGGCTCTCGGCCTTACAGAGTCATCCTCACAAGCCACTCTGGCAATTCATCTCAACTCACGGGACTCAGCTCAACATACCTCTCAGGGTTTCAAAACAGTGTGATAACATTGAAAATAACAACAAGTAGAAAATATGACTGAGTTCGCAATAGTTCTATCAGGATAGTGTGAGAATAGTGTAAAAGTACCTCTGAGGGTCTAAACAGGTCGGCACAAGGCCCCAAACATGGCTCATATCCATAAACTAGTATTAATTTGTAAAATATAGGATATTGCAAGGATTGAAATCGAATACGCAGCTTAATAGTCGCTACGGGACGGACCAGGTCACAATCCCGATCGGTGCACGCACACACGCTCGCCACCTATCATGTGCGTCACCTCATTTACCAAAACAATATCATATACCGAGGTTTCATACCCTCAGGTTTAGAGTTACAATCGTGACTTATCTCAAAACAACCCAAAAGCTACTATGCGATGCTCTTGCCCCTCGAATAGGCTCCCAAAAGCTCCGAGTCTATCACAGATCAGATCAATAACATCAAAATATGCTAGGGAGAGGAACCACAATCGAAAACTATCAAAATTAGGCACAATTCCCAAAATTTGCCAAATCCGACCCCCAGGCTCATGTCTCAGAATCTGATAAAACTTACATCACAAGAATCCTTATCCTCCCACGAGTTCGTACAAAACAAGAATATCAAAATCGGACCACAATTGCCCACTCAAATCACTAAAAGAAATTTCCAAATTTTTCCTCCCATTTTCTACTTAATTCCTCAAATTGCATGGTGAAAATCAAGACAATTCATGAAATTGAACAAAAAATGATTGAAGTACACTTAACACAAGAATCCCACTAAAAATCTTGTCCAAAATCTCCTTCCCCCGAGCTCTCAAATGGAAAAATGAGTTATGGCCAAGAACCCCCGAAATTAGAACATAAACTGTCTGCCCAAACTTTTACTCTCTGCGATCGCGGAAAAAGGCACGCGATCGCGAAGAACAAAATGCTGCCCAACCCAACTAACCCTATGTGGTCGCTGAAAAAACAATGCAATCGCGGAAGACCACTCCTCAGAACAATGCGATCGCGACCAGCTCTATGCGAGCACATAGAGAAATTCCATCACCTCACTGCCACTCCGAGTCCTACTATGCAAACACAAACATCTCCACGCGAACGCAGTGACCAAGACTGATCACACTACGCGATCACAAACCTACATTCGCAATCTCAATTCACAAAATCCGCCTGGTCTCAACTTAGTTTACGCGATCACAGATGAACCCACACGATCGCAGTGAACAAACCACTACTGCTAAAACACCAAAAAACCAGCAATCTCCCAAGGACCAAAAGTGCCCGTTTGAGCATCCGAAATACATCTGAGGCCCTCGAGACCTCAACCAAACATACCAAACCATCTCATAACCTTATTCAAACTTAACGGAGCCTTCAAAACACCAAAAACAACGGAAAAGCACCAAAATCACATCAAATTCAAGCCTATGAACTTTGAAATTTCTAAATTTCACCAAAGATGACGAAACCATCCAAAAGACATCCGATTGACTTGAAAATTTGCACACATATCCAAAATAACATTACGAACCTTCTCCAACTTCCCGAATTCCATTCCGATCCGGATAGCCTACTTTCAACTGGCCACCGGAAACCACCAAAAACTAACTTTCGTCAATTCAAGCCTAATTCTACATCGGACATCAAACTGCATTCCGAACATACTCCTAAGTCCCAAATCACGTAACGAAGCTATCCGAACCAAAAAATCCGCTATCTGAGGTCGTTTACAAATAAGTGAACTTCCGGTTAACTTTTCCACTATTGAACCAAGATAAGAGGTTAAGTGCGTCATTTCTCTCCAAAAATCGCCCCAAACCCGAGTCAACCAATCTATCACAATACAATGAAGCTGAACCACATATAATGAAGAAAAATAGGGGGAAATGGGGCTAAACTCTCGGAACAACCGGCCGGGTCGTTACACTAAATATGCGAAATTATTCCCTAACAACGATGCGAATTTATATGACGCCCAATTCTACTACTAAAAAGTAAATGAACACGGTTGCATGCAATATAATTGATCCAACTATGAGTAGGGGTTGAATCCCATAGAGAACAATATGTTGACGAATAGGAATTTAAGAGAATTATCACTTGTTATGCAATTCCAAACCCTTAGAATTTGATTTTTTAAATTTTTTATCACTAATTGCGAAAATTCAAACTAACCTAGAAAGCAAGTAAAATGATCAATGGCTACAAGCATGGACGCATCGAGAATTACACAAAAGTAACGATCCAATGTATTTCACGATTTTACAAATATGAGCGAGTTTATGTTAATTATCCACGGGTAACAATTCTATATTTGCTTCTTCCGAATACTAACACGATTTCCTAATTGAATTATCCCTAAAACAATTAATAGATTAAGCACACCCAGGGTAGTTCAATCCCATCCCTAGGTAGAATCTATAAAATGAGGGTTATAACCTCAAGTTCTTGTTAATTAATCTTTCCCAACCCAAAATAATCTTTTCCAAAATTAATTCGAAGTTAATGAGCGGGTCGTAGGGTTAGATAATCCCTTTGGAAACATTAAAGTACAAGAATAATTAAAGAAATATAACTCACTTCATAATAAATAAAAATCATTAAATACATAAGCACAACAAGATATTTAATCCACACTTTAAATATGTATATTTCCATAAACAAGATTCAAGTGTTGGAAATAAATACTACACACCTAAATATTAAATAAAAAGTAAGGAAATGAAGAAATGAGCATAAAAGAGTAAGAAATTCTCAAGCAAAAGCTTTAACTCTTCAAAACCCAAGTGTGTGTGCAAGAACCCTTGATTCCAAAACTTGTTCTCTCTAGTCTATGGACTGAAAATAAGCCAAAAATGTTTTACATATGAGCTATGTCGTGTATTAAATGGCTTAGGGAAAAAAAAGTGAAATTACAGAATTACCCAGAACTAAAACGCGATCTACGCATTTGAGAAGCACTGTTCGTATTTGCAAACACTGGCTTTCCTCTTGACCATCGCATTTGTGATGAAGACTTCACATTTGCAAAGTTTGACTATCTGGCTTGACTTCACATTTGTTAAGACCCTTTTCACATTTGCGAACTTTGCTTGAATGGGCTTTCTTCGTAATTGCGAGTGGTTAATCGCAATTTCCAAATCTTCTATCTTCGCATTTCCCACATATGTGTCGTAATTGCGACACCTGAGGCCATTTTCTAGATTTCATTCTTTTCAACATCTTTTTGACTCGTTTTCACTTGGTTTTTTCATGATCACATCTAAATCACATAGAAACTATAAAATGGAATTAAACGACATTAACCACATGATTTTATCACTCAAACATAGCATAAATCTAAGCATAAAGACAAGATAAGTTGGTAAAATACCAACATATCACCGTTCATTGTGTCAAGCTTGTAGGATACCTTTGCGATAATGTCGAGGACCTGCTATTGTCCCACCCAATTTGGACCCAGTTTTCCTTTATTCGAGTTTCGAGTGTTAAAGAAGACTTTTCTCAGTACTAAGTCCCCAATCTTAAAGTGTCGAAGATTGACTTTTCAATTGTAATACCTTTCGACCAGCTGTTTTATGCGGCCAGTCAAACGAGGTCGGCCTCTCGTCGTTCATCCAACAATTCTTGGATCGTATTCATGCCTCGTGATTAGATTCTTCTTTTACATATGGAAACATGAGGCAAGGTTCCCCAACATCGACCGAGATAAGGGCTT
The DNA here is from genome assembly GCA_005239505.1 of Nicotiana paniculata. Taxonomy (NCBI): domain Eukaryota; kingdom Viridiplantae; phylum Streptophyta; class Magnoliopsida; order Solanales; family Solanaceae; genus Nicotiana; species Nicotiana paniculata. Next base: position 44,061 of record ML313552.1, read on the forward strand.
CGACACCATAAACTAAATATCACGGCATTGCCCCCGTACTGGGTTTTGCAGTCGTGAGGTATGCCTAAAGAACCTAGGGCAATATCTCTCTCCATTTTCCCTTAGCGTTGGTCAATCTCTTCTTAAGATTTTGAATGCTAGTTTTGTTGGTAAATTCGGCTTGCCCGTTCTGACTAGGATGATACGGTGTTGAGAGAATCCTTTTAATCTTGTGATCCTCGAGGAATTTAGTCACCTTACTGCCGATGAACTGCTTTCTATTGTCGCATCCGATCTCGGCAGGCATCCCGAGTCAACATGTAATGTAGTCCCAAATGAAGTCTATGACTTATTTTTCTCTGACTTTCTCCAAAGCCCGTTCTTCAACCCACTTAGAAAAATAATCAGTCATAAATAAAATAAACTGAGATTTACATGCGGCCGTGGTAGAGGGACGACGATATCCATTCCCCATTTCATGAACAACCACGGGGATAAGGCTGAGGGGAGTTTCTCCTCGGGATGGTGAATGATCGGCACATACCTTTGACATTTGTCACACTTTTCGAACGAACTCTTTTTTATCATTTTCCATATCAACCCAATAGTACCCTGCTCTGATAACTTTGTGAACCAATGACTCAGCACCAAAATAATTTCCACAAGTGGCTTTGTGAATCTCCCGTAGGATTAGTCAGCGTCTCCTGGACCCAAACATATCACCAACGGTCCATTGAACATTCTCCTAAATGGTGTTCCATCTTCGGGTAGGGTAAACTGTGCTACCTTTGTGCGTAGAGTCGTTGAATCCTTCACATCTGATGGGAGCTTCCCGTTCTTTAGATATTTTACATACTTATTTATCCAATACCAAATTTGACTTGTAGAGTTTATTTTGGCATGGCCTTCTTCAATCACTGACCTCGAGAGTTGTACGACAGTCCCCGAGCTAAGTTCGTCATCTTTGACCGATGACCCCAAGTTAGCAAGAGCATCAACCTCGCTGTTCTAGTCCCGAAGTACGTGTTCTAAGGTCCACTCTTTAAATCGACGTAGATTCACCTATAGCTTGTCCAAATACCTCTGTATTCGATCTTTTCGGACTTCGAAAGTTCTGTTGACTTGGTCTACCACAAGTAGGGAATCACACTTAGCCTCAATGACTTATTCTCCCAAACTCTTAGCCAGCTCGAGACCTGCAATCGTGTACTCATACTCGGCCTCATTGTTAGTTAATTTTGATGTCTTGATGGATTTTCTAATTATATAACATGTGGGTGGCTTCAAAACGATAACCAGCCGGGACCCCTTCACGTTCGAAGTGCCATATGTAAAAAGGATCCATACCCCCGATGATGTAGCCGATTTCAGTAATAGTTCCTCTACGTCCTCGGGTATGAGGGATGGAATGAAATCAACCATGAAGTCTTCAAAGATCTGAGACTTGATGGCTGTTCGGGGTTTATAGTAGATATCATACCCGCTGATCTCGACGATCCATTTGGCCAATCAACTCGAGAGCTCGGGTTTTTGTTAAACATTGCGAAGGGGATAGGTAGTTACAACACAAATTGGGTGACATTGGAGATATGGTTTTGATTTTCTAGAGGCGCTTATAAACCAAGCGCTAATTTTACTAAGTGTGGTTATCGGGTCTCGGCCTCACCTAAGGTCCGACTAACATAGTAAATAGGGAATTGCGTACTATTCTCTTGTCGAACTAGGGCCCCACTTACCGCTATTTTTTGATACTGCTAAATATAAGTAGAATTGCTCGTCCGCTTTCGGGGTGTGAAGTAGTGGAGGGCTTGACAAGTACCGTTTTAGAACTTCTAAGGCTTGTTGGCATTCCAGGGTCCATGCAAAATTGATCTTATTCTTAAGCAATGAGAAGAACCGGCGACTTCTATCCTAGGACCTTGAAATGAATCGACCTAGGGCGGCTATGCACCTTGTTAACCTTTATACGGCCTAGACATTATCCATGACGATGATGGCCTTGATTTTATCAGGGTTGATCTCGATCCCTCGATTTGATACCATGAACTAGGAACTTTCCCGAGCCGACCCCGAATGCTCACTTCTCCGGGTTGAGCTTCATGTTGTAGTTTCTTAGTATGTCGAAGGTCTCCTGCAAATATTTCAAATGGCCCTCTGCTCACGGGGACTTAATTGACATGTCATTAATATAAACATCCAATGATTTTCCTATTTTTTCTTCGAACATTCGATTTACTAGGCATTGATAAGTTGCACCGGCATTTTTTAGTCTGAACGACATTACATTATAACAATAGGTGCCGTATTTAGTGATAAATAATGTGTTTTCCTGATCCTCCAAGTTCATCTGTATTTGATTGTACCTGGATTAGGCGTCGAGAAAACTGAGAATCTCATGGCTAGCTATGGCATCGATATCGACTGATATTCGATAAAGGAAAAGAACCCTTAGGGCATGCTTTGTTTAAGTCCTTATAGTCTAGGCACATTCTAAGTTTATTTCCCTTATAATGGACTACCACTACATTTTCTAACCATTCGAGATATTTTACTTCACGAATGGACCCCATCTTGAGAAGTTTTGTTACCTTATCCTTGATGAATGCATGCTTAACCTCAAACTGAGGCCTTTTTTTTTCTTTACTGGACGGAACTTCGGGTCCAATCTTAGCCGATGTGTAGTGATTTCTAGTAGGCACCCTATCATATTGAGATGGGACCAAGAAATGCAATCCATGTTATCTAAAAGGAATTGAATAAGTATTTTCGTGAGCTTGGTGGTTAACCCCGTGCCCAGGTAAACCTATCATTTTTTCAGGTCCTCGATCAGTATGACTTGTACCAGCTCTTCGATTGTCAGTTTGGTGGCGTCAGAATCATCGAGAACTATGAAGGATCGAGGGATCTAGTAATTATCATCCTCATCTGCTCCTTACTTCTCTGATTGAGTCGAGGCTAGTGCCTGTGGTTCTAGTTGGCCTCCTGCTTTCCTTTGGCTCCGATTTCTTTATTGATGAGAGTGCCGATACCGGTATCACCTAATCAACCGGAAACATCTCTTTTGCTGAATGTTGTTCCCCATACACCATTTTAACTCGCTCCGGTGTTGGGAACTTCAGAACTTGGTGAAGAGTTGAAGGGACCACCCTCATGTTATGAATCAAGGGTCTTCCGAGCAGGGCGTTGCATCTCATATTGCCCTTGATCACGTGGAACTTTCTTTCTTGTATGGTTTCGGCTACATTTACTGGCAGGATAATTTATCCTTCGGTAGTTTAACTCACCATGTTAAAGCTATTGAGAACCCAAGCTGCGGGNGCACAATGTGATCCTGTAGGTCGAGTTGCTCCACGACCCTCGATCGGATAATTTTGGCCGAGCTTCCTAGATCAATCAAAACATGTTTAACTTGAATTTTATTCATAGGGATAGATATTACCATTTCATCATTGTGGGGTTGTGAGATGCCCTCTTCTTCCTCTTCATTTAAAGACAAGGTCCCTTCTCGCACATAGTCCCGCGATCATTTTTCCCTCATGATCGACACCTTGGTGCGCTTAAATACGGGTTCTTATGGAATATCGACCCCACCGAAAATCATGTGAATCACATGTTACGGATATTCCTACTTGTTATTCCTATTTCCATCCCTATCTCTGAAGTGGTTCTTAGCTCGGTCGCTCAAGAATTCTCGAAGGTGACCCACGTTGAACAGGTGGGCTACCTCCTCCCTTAGCTATATGCAGTCCTTCGTTCTATGACCATGAGTACCATGTTGTTTGCATATCTTATTAGGGTTACTCTGTGTCGGATTGATCTGTAGGGGTCGAAGCACACCTGGTACCTTTGATTTGTCCAAAGGCCGATATAATACTGATGCATCGATGTTGAAGTTGTATTTTGATAGTCGTGGTGCTTCTGTGGGCTCGACATATTTGTCGAAACCATTCTTACTTATGAGTCCTCAGGAGCTCGTTACTCGATCATTCCTCGGATCACTTTGAATGGGGTTACGTCCAGGACTGCTGTTTCTTAGATCTCCGTGGTATGGTTGATACCAATCTTTATTCGATCGGGGTTCTCTATCGATGTCCCCTTTAATCTTGCTGACAGGCCTGTTTGGGTAAATGGGACCGGAAGGAGTTCCCAACTGATCATCCTCGACCTTGATTTTTGACTGGTACCGATTATGCATATCGACCCTGGTCACAGCTCGATACTCGATTAAATTATTCTTTAGCTGCCATGAGGCCGCCGAACTTCATATGTTCAGTCCTTGAGTACAATCTTGTACAAACCAATAATCTACAATCGGGAGTAGGTCCATACGTTCCATCTGGAACCGAGATACAAATTCCCTTAACATTTTGTTGTCCTTCTATTTCACTTTGAAGAGGTCTGACTTCCTAGTCTCGACCTTTATCTCTCCGGCATGTGCTTTGACGAAGGAATATGTGAGCATGGTGAAGGGATGAATGGAATTGGATGGAAAATTGTGGTACCATATCATCACCCACTTCGGTAAAGTTTCTCCAAACTTTTTCAACAGAGTGGACTAAATCTCGTTACCCTCTAAATCATTCCCCTTTGTTGCGCATGTATAAGAAGACACATGCTCATTAGGGTCGGTGGTCCCATTATACCTGGGAATTTCTGGCATGCGGATTTTCTTCGAGATGGGCTTAGGAGCCGCACTGGAGGGGAAAGGCTTCTACATAAACTTCTTAGAATCCAAACCCTTCAGAATCGGTGGGCTCCAATCTTTTGTACTATTCTTCAATATTTTTCTCCCTCGATTCAATTAACTATGTGAGCTCGTCGAGAATTTTCATAATGGCGGGGTCAGTCCCCGATTCACTCTCATTTAGCCTCTCCGATACTATTTCGTCCCTGTGAACAACTTCTGGTAAGGGTTTTGGTTCGACCCTACTCGGTGTACGATTTTGATTTTGTACTTGCACTATAGCAGCTTGTTGAGCATGTAGCATGTCAAATATCAGTTGAAGGCTGAGTCTACCATTTTTACCTCCCTTCATACCGCGAGTGCCTGATCGAACTTCCTTGTGGACGCTATTCTCTGGATCGACACCCATATTTGTATTTAGGGCGATATGGGAACTGACATCGACGTGATTTGCAATCGGTACTCCCTCAAGGCCAACCTAAGGTACTTCAATCCTTGGGGCAGCTATATTATTTTCTTCTCCATGAAAACCATGGCACTTATTGGCGTGTGTGGGTGCTGCTTGTGAGTTCGACATGCTGATCCTGAAATCAAAAACACTTATGAGAACAAGCATAAAGTAGTGTGTGTTACGAGAATTAATACCAGGCAATTACTATTATCCTTAGCCCCACGGCGAGCGCCAAACTGTTTACCTTGAAATTGGATAACAATTTAACTTATATATAAGTGGTTTTAAGGACACATGATTTCACTTAATATAGTTGATAAATGCGATGATTAACAATAAAAATTGACAGTAAATATAGAAAATCGGTATTAAAATGCAATGCAGCCCTCGAGCTAGATCGCCCTCGAACTGGATGACAATAATGATATGAAGTATGATGTAAGCAGATGAACAAGAGAGTATAAGAAAGAAATAATATAGTATTGCTCTGATATGCGAGAATAATATGATTTACAAATGATTAGAACCCCCCCATTTATATAGTAGAAGAATTCCACTTATGGTACAATTCTAATTACAGAAGGAAACCCATGATTAGCTAAATAAAGATTGTGATTTGATGTGTTCCGAGATTTCCGCCATGATCCTCGACCAGTCGTGGATATTTCGGCTTTATGTTATTATGCTATCTTCGGTCTCGCTAGATGTCTGTTCCGTTTAGTCTCGATCATCACAATTCTTGATCCCGACAGGTACTTGGAATCCCAAACGAGGTACCTTATCCTCATGTCTCGGTTTGATATAATGGATTATCCTCGATTCGTCCCCATGGTCTCGGTTAAACAGTAAAATCGTGTGGGCTCGATTTTAACCTTAAACAGTATCTAACCTTTAAAGCAAACCACCAGATCTTTGATGGTCATACTTGGCATTCTGACAATTCAAAAACCGAGTGACATATAAACAATGTCCTTTTTTATCATCCCCCTCCAGTAATGCTGCTTCAATTACGGTACATCTTTGTAGCACTTGGATTAACAGAATACTATGAACTATGAGCCTCCTCAAGAATCAACCCTCTCAAATTATCCACATTAGGAACACCAGTCTGACCATGAAGCCGCGACACAATATTATCACTAATTGTCACCACCTTGGAACCACTTTGATGCACCATGTCCTTAAGGACAAGCTAATGAGGATCGCCATGCTGACAAGCCTTATTGTGCTCAAATATGGACGACTATAGGCTATTTACCTGTTTACTTATTCAAAAATAGGTAAATTGTCACTCCCCAAAACCGAGGGATGAGACGGACACCTAACTGGATGATTCCAGTCAAGCGGACCTGGGTTTCCTTTCCTGCCCAACGCGTTACCCCGTGCACAATATACAAATTTATAATGAATTTACAACAAAATTTCCATTTTCCTATTTTAAAGCTTCAATCCTTTGATGATCTCAATTTTATACAAACTAAACACAACATTTCCATCATGGGACCACGATTCAAAATAATAACAACTACTACCCAAAATATATATGTATAGAATCCACACAGTTTCTACAGAGCCTCTAAGAGTACTAGGATTTTACATAGACTTGCCGTTAAAAAGGCCCCGGCTATACCTTTTACAACATAAGCAAAAAAGAATGATATGGTCGACACATGGCCCCGAGAGGAAATGGGGATCACCAGAGATACTGAAGAGATAAAGAGGAGGCACCACTAATGGCGGACAGCTACCTGCTATAGAATCACCTACATCCATATAAAAGATTTAGCGCCCCGGGAAAAGGGACGTTAGTACCATTGAATAGTACTAGCATGTATAGACAAACTTTACTCTTTGTAAAATCAAGAAATACACATATAAGAGGCAGTTAAAGAAACCCAAACAAATATTGCAGAGGGATACAGAGAATCACAAATGAGGTTTTCACATTTTCTTATTTAAATTGTTCCCTTGTTGCGGCGTGCTACCCGGTCCCACCTTACAATCATATTCCATGCTAATTTCTTCTGTTGCAGCGTGCAACCCGATCCCATCTCATAATCACATTACACCCTTATTTCTAATGTTTCAGCGTGCAACCCGATCTCACCTTAAAATTCTGTTGCGGCGTGCAACCCCGATCCCACCTTACAATTGTGTTGCGGCGTGCAACCCGATCGCACTTTACAATTCTGTTGCGGCATGCAACCCGATCCCACCGTAAAAATCTGTTGTGGTGTGCAACCCGATCCAACCGTACAATCACATTTCACAACAACAACCACCAACAATTATATCACAAGGATATTCATCTGAAGAACATAAGTTCATATCAACCAATAACTATGTGAAATCAAGGCACAACGATCCTTACCAATCACTAATTCATATATGGTGTTGCCACAATCATTTAACTCAATAAAATCAGTCCATATTTACTTTCATCATTTGCTGCAGTACCTTTAGCACTTTGATACGTTCAACAATGTAATTTATAGCAACATCAACCAACAATTTAATCACAAAGATTCTCATCATCAAGGATATTCTTAGAGTGAAGAAGATGGCAATTACTCAATAACTTCCAGTCCTGAGTGATAGTGAAGAATCAATTTTGGTGAAGATGGAACCTTCTCTCTCGAGAACTCTCTCTTCCCTCTCTCTATTTTGTTCAGAAAATCTTTAACCCGCATTCGTGAAATACGATCGCATTCTAGGCCGCATCGCTGTCCTCAAAAGGGACAGCAAACTGTCCAAGTATGCGACCACTATGCGGTCCGCATACCTGATCTGCGATCACATAGTAGACCGCAGGCCTGCACAAATCTGGAAAATTATATCTTTTAAGTCCCGGCGTACTTTTCACTCAAAAAGGGTCCCGTTTTAAGAATTTCTACAGTTATAACAACGCGGGGACCTATTTGGGCATTATTTTTAACCATGAAATTTTACGGGTCTTTATATTATCCCCCACTTAAAATCATTCGTCCTCGAATGAGGATCGGGGAATCACTAGAGTAGTAAAAACACAAAGTAAACCAAGCCCCAAATTTTCACTAACTCCGATAATTTCCTGAAAATTTCGCCAGAGTTTCCTTTGTAATTAGGCTTATCTACCTTTGAAAGAGCCCCCGAAACACATTTTAACAAATTCCACACATTTTCAGTTACTCTATCAACTTCTACATAATATGGTCATTTCAACAAGCTACATATAATTCAGTTACTTCCACAAGCCTCACATAGTCCGGTTAACTCCACAAACTTGCACATAGTTCAACCATTACAATGAGTTGCACATAATTCAGCTATTACAATGATTTGCACACAATTCATCTATTACAATGAGTTGCACAAAATTCAACTAATCACAACAACATCTACATTTATGGCAAAAAGTTTGAGAGGTCACAATAGTAGGGTAATTTAGGGGAATGGAGTGTTCTGGCACAAAATTTTACCCCAATGTAATTACTTAGAGATGACAACTTTAAAACCACTACCCAACTTATTCAAACAAGTGGGGATATTTCTCTTTTATTTCATTTTCCGCTTCCCACGTGGCTTCTTCGACTTGTTGACTCCGCCATAATACTTTAACCGAAACGACCTCTTTGTTCCTCAACCTACGAACTTGCCCATCAAGAATAGCAACCGGAACCTTTTCATATGAAAATTTTTAATTAATTTCAATGCCCTCAACCGGCACGATGATAGATGGATCTCCAACTACCTACTTCAGCATAGACACATGAAACACCGGGTGCACTAATGACATCTCAGGGGGCAATTCCAGCCTATACGCCACCTTCCATATCCTTTAAGCAATTCTATATGGCCCGACATACCTTGGCCTAAATTTCCCTTTCTTCCCAAACTGCATTACTCCCTTCATGGGAGATATCTTCAAGAACACCCAATCATCTACCTGAAACTCCAAATCCCTACGACGAACGTTAGCATAGGATTTCTGGCGACTCTGAGCAGACTTCATCCTTCCTTCCGTACAATCCCATCTAATTAGAGACCTATACCTCCTTCCGTACAATGCCTCAAATGGGGCCATCTGAATACTAGCATGGAAACTGTTATTATAAGCAAATTCTATAAGTTGCAAGTGATTATCCCAGCTACCCTTGAAATCTAATACACAAGCCCGTAACATAACATCAAGCGTCTGAATGGTCCGCTCTACCTGCCCATTAGTCTCTCGGTGGAATGATGTGCTGAGATTTACCTGCGTACCCAAACCTTGCTGAAATTTCTTCCAAAAGTTAGTTGTGAACTGGTCCCCTAGATCAAAGATAATAGATACAGGAGTGCAATGGAGCCTCACTATTTCTTTAATAAATAACTGAGCATACTGTTCTGCAGTATCGGTGGACTTGACAGACAAGAAATGCACCGACTTCGTGAGCCGATCCACTATTACCCAAACTGAGTCGAACCTACGTGGAGTGCGAGGTAACTCCACCACAAATTCCATATTGATCATTTCCTATTTCCACGTCGGTATTTCTATAAGTTGTGCCAACCCGTCGGGCCTCTGATGCTCGGCCTTCACTTGCTGGAAATTTGGACACCTAGTCACAAAGTCCGCCACACCCCTCTTCATAAAATTCCACCAATAAATCTCCTTGAGATCGTGATACATTTTCGTAGAATCTGGGTGTACGGTATACCTGGAATTGGGAGCCTCTGCCATAACTCTCTCACGAAGATCATCCACATCCGCAACACATAGCCTCCCTTGGCACCACAAAACACCGTCATCGTTGCCGAGTGAAAATGCTGTAGTCTTGTGATTCAGAATTGCCTCTCTCAGCTGTACCAATGCTGGATCTCTGAAATGATTTTCCTTGATTTCTGTTACAAGTGAAGATTCTGCTCCATTACGCACCACGACATCCCCTTCGTCTAAGGTCGAAAGACAGACCCCCAGACTAGCCAACTGATAAACCTCCCGAGCCAAAGACCTCTTATCTGCTTCTAAATGAGCCAACCAACCCATGGATTTCCGACTAATGGCGTCGGCCACCACATTCGCTTTTCCTGGATGGTACAAAATATTCATATCATAATCCTTGAGCAATTCTAACCACCTCCGCTGCCTTAAGTTCAACTCCTTCTGTTTGAATAAATATTGAAGACTCTTGTGGTCTGTGAACACGTCCACATGGACCCCATAAAGATAATGCCGCTAGATCTTCAATGCAAACACAACTTCCGTGAGCTCCAAATCACGCGTCGGGTAATTCTTCTCATGATTCTTGAGTTTTCTTGACGCATACGCTATTACCTTACCACATTTCATCAATACACACCCCAAACAAACCCTTGAAGCATCACAATACACCACAAATCGTTTTTTTACCTTCTGGTAAGGTCAACACTGGCGCCAAAGTCAATCTTGGTTTCAATTCATGAAAACTCTTTTCGCAAGCATCGGACCATTGAAACTTAACCGATTTTTGCGTTATCTTAGTCAATGGGGAGGCGAGGGCAGAGAATCCATCCACGAACCTTCGATAATATCCAACGAAACCCAAGAAACTGCGAATCTCTGTCGGGGTCGTTGGTCTAGGACAATCCTTTACCGCTGTAACCTTTCGGGGATCAACCCGAATCCCTTCCCTGGAAATAACATGGCCCAAAAAGGTGACCGATTCTAGCCAAAACTCACATTTTAAAAACTTTGCATACAACTGATGTTGATGAAGAGTCTGCATAAGTGCCCTGAGGTGAGAAGCATGACCTTCCTGACTTCGCGAATAAACAAGGATATCGTCAATGAAGTCAATCACATAGGAGTCAAGAAATGGTTTGAAAACCCGATTCATAAGATCCATAAAAGCTGCTGGGGCATTGGTTAGCCCAAAAGACATTACCAGAAATTCAAAGTGCCCATATCAAGTCCTGGAGGAAGTTTTAGGAATATCCTGCTCCCTGATCTTTAATTGGTGATACCCGGACCGCAATCAATCTTTGAGAAGAACTTATCCCTTTGCAACTGATCGAACAAATCATCTATCCGTGGCAATGGGTATTTGTTTTTTATGGTCACCTTGTTGAGCTGCTGATAATCAATACACATCCGAAGAGATCCATCCTTCTTCCTGAAAAAAAGAACCGGTGCGCCCCAAGGCGACACACTTGGCCGAATGAAACCTTTTTCTAATAGATCTCTCAATTGCTCTTTTAACTCTCTCAATTCTGCTGGCGCAATTCGGTAAGGTGGAATAGTTCTTTGCTCCATATCTTGTAATACATCAATCCCAAAATCGATCTCTCTATCTGGCGAAACTCCAGGAAGCTCTTCTAGAAATACTTCAAGAAATTCATTCACTACAGGCACAGATTCGGGAGCAGGCACCTCCGAAGTGGTGTCTGCAACCCGGACCAAATTGCAGATGCACCCTTTTCTGATCATCTTTGTGGCCTTAAGGTACGAAATAAGCTTACCTCTTGGCACAACATTATTCCCCTCCCACTCAATAACAGGTTCATTAGGAAACATGAGACTCATAATTCTTGTTCGGCAGTCGAGTTTAGCAAAGAAAGAATAGAGCCAATCCATCCCCATAATTACATCAAAATCTACCATTACTAACTCAATAAGATCACTCGTGGTATCTCGACCACGCACCGTGACAACACAATTCCTATAAAATCAAACGGACATAATAGAATCACCAACCAAATTCGACACAGAGAACGGCTTGGGAAGCTGTTCGGGTTCTATCCCAAAACTTGAAGCAATAAATGGAGTAACATATGAAAAAGAAGACCCGAGATCAATAAGAACATAAACATCATGTGACTGAACAGTCAGAATACATGTGGCAACAACTGGAGAAGCCTCTGCACTCTGGCGACCACTCAAAGCATAAAACCAACTGGGTCCCCCTTGACCACGTGCTCCACCCTTAGCTGCACCGCGCCTGCTAGAGCTGGAGGTCTGCGGGCTGGAGGGCGTGTTGAATATGTAGAGGCTGAAGAACTAGATTGCTGAGAAGTGCCCTACCCGTGCCCTCACGGGGTGCACGACAGTCTCGCTGAACATGGCCTCTCACTCCGCACATATAGCATACCGGTATGTCCAAGTAATAGGGCTCAAAATGAAACCTCCCACACTTAGGGGATGGCGCCCTCCGCTGCTGCTGGAACCTCCCATCTGAATGACCCGACTGATGGAACCTCCCTGCTGGTAACTGTGCCCTGGTGACGGCGCGCTGGCTGAGGACTGAGCATAGGACTGAGATGTCCTTGATGACCCTCTCCCAATGGCTGATCTCCCTCCTCCAACTGAACTCCCTGGGTTGCCCGCTGACCGGGACCTACCACTACTCTCCCTCTCCATTCTTATCTTTAATTTGTGAGTCTGCGTAGCCTGGGAAAATCCCACAATCTTCCCGCAGTTCATATCTAAATGTAGATCAGATGTAGCAGCTTCATTAATAACCAAGGGACCAAGTGTTGCAACCAAACACATCCACGCAAGTATACGCGATCATCAAGTAATAAAGTGACTAAAAGTCGGATGTCGAACCCACGAGGACTTGTGATTAACTATTAACTAAATTAGACTATCCTAATTATCTAAAAAATAATTAAACCTAATAATATTTGATACCAAACTAATTAAAATATAGAAAACATATAGTGAACTCTGAACAAGGGAAAAGAAGATTTTTATGATATCAATGTAATGAAACTATCTAGGGTTATGGGCTATCTAACAATCATATTGCATTCTTCAATTGAATTAACTAATTAATTTATCTGGTTTATTGGTTAACATGGTTAACATTGCTCATAAGAATATGTCGAGTTTTTACTCGCCTATTCAAGAAAACCTAATGCTTATATGTCTATGGAGTTAGAATCAACAAGAACGCATTTATAATTTCGGTAAATTAACCAAGCAAGGAAATTAGTTATATGTCTATCCTAACCGGGAATCCGTTCCCCGATGCCCAGGTTCAAGAACTTTCTCTACTCAATCCTATATGCAATCTAGAATTCCCACTTTCGAGTTCAACTCTAGATTAGTAGATAGTATCCAATTGGTGACCAATCAATCAAATAATTAAGCGCAAGATTGAATAAATAAACCAATGCGATAAACTAAGAAATCAAAATCAATATTCGAATAACAATATTCATGAAAGAACCACAACCCTAGAACGTGAAGTTTAGCTCCACATAGACATGGTAGAAAAACAACAAATCATACAAAGAAACATAAAAACTACAATATTTGATGGAAGAAAGATGAAACCCAGCCTCCACGGCGGCTCTATACTTGTGTTTTCCTCCAAAAGTCACGTTCTCCCTTCATAATTGAGTTTAGACTTGCTTTTATACGTGTTGGGTAGGTATAGGGTCGAATTAACTAAGTCTCGGTCGAAATAGGATAAATTCCCATCATCGGCGCCCTGGGTAGTGGTTGGGCGCTGCTTGGAAAAAGTATTCTGCCTCCAGCGCCACAGGTGGAGCCAAGCCCTGCTTGTGGCACCGAATTTTGTAATTTTCTCGGTTTCGTCCGTTTTGGCTCTAATTTCGCGCGTTTCGTCCCCAATTGCTTCCAAATTATTCCTAAACATAAAAACACTACAAATTAATACAAATCATCACAATTAACATCTAAAACTCACGAAACAAAATTATAATATGAGGTGATATACATAAAAATATATATACTTTAGGCTAAACATCAACACCCCACACTTAGACTCTTGCTCGTCCTCCAGCAATGGGACAATCTACTACCTTTCAACATGTACAAAGTTCATTATGAAGGAGTATTTAACTCTTAAACCACACACTTCACCACTTGACCATGATCGATACCAGCAATCAAATATGAAAATACAAAAACTCACATTCTTCCCCTTCTTTAAACATGCCCAAGTATAACAAGTTAATCATACCAACAACCTATTTGCACCCACCAAACCTCAAAAGTTAACTTGTAACCACTAAGCTTTCTCAATTCACGCAATTACCCAACAAAAAAGTTTACAACATTACCAATTGCTCATGAGATCATGTGCTCTCACCAACAACAAAGAGTGAATATAACTAGCCCACACATTCAAATATGCTTTTGAACATAATTTAAGGACATCACACAATTGAACAAAAATTTCACTCACTCTCACAAAGAATGCATATGCATCCCGTGGTCGTACCATAAGCTTTCCCTTAGTGTAGATTTATACTAATTTAAGTTAGCCAAATCTAGGATCAATTAGGACTTTAAAGGTTGTAATGTAGGCTAAGGGACGGGTAGGATATATTCAAGAATAGTGGCTACCCTCCTAAGCACTTTATTGCACTACATTCACAATTCATCAGATATTCTCCTCAACCAATTCACTTGCCACAACCCATATACAACATAGCCTTTTTTCAATTAAGCACTTATATACTCCCAGTAGCACATATTGATAAAATTTGGAGGTGTGTATCTTTTTCTACATACTTCTTCTATACAACAATATTTTTCTCTCCACACACTCCATAAATGAAAGTTCAATGGCTAATGGCTTTTAATTTCAATTTTAATGCACCAAAGGGCCCTTCCATGGCTCCACTCAAAACTAATCCCCAATATCTTACCCTACTTCTTTTAATGACAAGTGCCTTAGGAGGTAAAGGTGCAAAACTCTCAATTTAAGAATACGAATAGGGGTACAACTTGTAATGTGGGTACCAAAGAAAAGGTCAAAAGGCTCAAAGGGGCTAGAAATGGATAATTTTATTTTTGTGGACAAGTACATCCATGAACAAGCAAGAAAATGCCTATGTCATCTGCTAGATTAGCATAACTTACAATTTCTCTTCAATTAACACACGGGGCAAGTTCTAGACTACACCAGATAGCATAGAAGATAACAGAACCTCTCACACACATTGCACATGACCTAATCATAACGGTTTTGTTCACTTCTCAAGTCAAGAAAGCATGCATAATTGAGAAAATTAAGCAATATTGCACTACGTGGCTTACAAATCAAGCAACTGAGCTAAACCGTCGCAAAATGAGCCATTTAATTTTCTTACGCATCACATGTCAAACGCAATACAAGGGGAAGCAGAATGTATGTCATAGCTAATATGGCGGCACTAAACATGTCAGTGGTTATTTCCATGTTACTCAGTTTCTCCCTAACTACTCCTAAAAAAAGATAAAGTTTAAAGTGCCCGGTTTGAGCTACACCCTTGTGAAAAGAACTGGTGCCCAATGAAAAACCAAGGGATACTACCTAACTATCCTACAAAATAAGGAATTAACATACTAATTTAATACTACTAATGATCTAATGGAATTTCGCCCACCCCACACTTAAAAGAGTGAAGTGTCCCCAACGCACGGATAATGCAAAAAAAAAATAACGTGGGTGGACAAGAAACTCCCTGAAAGGCCAAAGGCCGAAGCACAAGCAACTCACAGAGTACTCACACTTCTCCCAAGGATGGTCCTTTGTGCGGGCACCCCACACTTATTTCCAACCATCTAGCTCGTTTTTGCACTCTTCCAATGGCTTTGCTTCCTATGCTCATAATCCTACAAAACAAAAATAAATACTACAAAATAATAAAAATAAAATAAAATAAAAAATAAACAAAAATTAAAGAAAGCAGTAAAGCTGGGTTGCCTCCCAACAAGCGCCTGATACGTTGCGGCACGACTTGAACTGCTTTTGTCTCCATCTCGAACTTCTGAATTGTACCCCTAATTTGGCATGAAGTTTTCTGTTATGCTCCCGGGGTGGTGGGACAATTGTAATTGGGCCAAACAACCAATATCACATTTTACGCTTCTTGGCCTTCGAAAGAGGTATGTAATTCTGTCTCTCTAGCACGACAAAACCCAGAGTGTAAACACCTCGTTCCTCATCCATTGGCTCCTCTGAAGGCTCAGATGACTCGATTTCCATGTCATCATGCAAAGACAATGTTGAAAAATGTATGGAATGAGGACCAATACACCCTAACTCTAGAATTGTATTACTCTTTACATCCTCATATGTGCACACACACAACTCTCTCAAATTAATGTTATTTACTCCATCATATGACTCTATATCACTCTTCTCAATATTGGCATCCTCAAGAAAAACATGGTCTAGTAATTGGTATTCTTGTTTTAGCTCCTCAATTTGTCTAGAAGATACACAACTCATTATTAAATTTTTGGGTGTTACACGCATCAACCTTTTCACTCAAATTTGCATCTAAGTTACTCACAACCAAGCCAAACCTGTCAATTTACGGTGCAAGTTGAACTCTCTCCTTAGACAAGTCATTCACCAACGTTGTTAGAAGACAACGTCGTTTCGTAGATTCCCCTAATCGAGAATATCCGTGCTAATACCAACCCTTACTCCCATATTCAAATTCAAATTTCCAAGAGGTCAGGCCATGACAAGCCCAAAAATACGGGCCATAAAAGTCTTCCGTCAACCAAGCGTCTTCCTCAATAACCTTTCCTCTGTATATTTCATCCGCATATGTCATGATGAGAGAACTAGAAACACACTAAGAGTAAAAAATAAAATAGTTATAAAAATAAAATATTTACAAAACGAGAAAAAAAAACTTGTAATTAAAAGTCTAATCTAGAAACTAGCTAATTTCCAAGTCCCCAGCAACGGAGCAAAAAACTTGTTGCAACCAAACACACCCACGCAAGTATACAAAGTCGTCAAGTAATAAAGTGACTAAAAGTTGAATGTGGAACCCACGAGGACTTGTGATTAACTATTAACAAAATTAGACTATCCTAATTATCTAAACAAGAATAAAACCTAATAATGTTTGTTTCTAAACTAGTTAAAATAAAGAAAACAAATAGTGAACTCTGAACGAGGGAAAAGTAGATTTTTATGATATCAATGTAATTAAAATGATCTAGGGTTAGGGTCTATCTAACAATCATATTGTATTCTTGAATTGAATTAACTAATTAATTTATCAGGTTTATTGGTTAAGAGGGTTAATATTGCTCATAAGAATCTGTCGAGTTCTTACTCGCCTATTCAAGCTAACCTAACACCTATATATCTCTGGAGGTAGAATCATCAAGAACTCATTTATAATTCCTGTAAATTAACCAAGCAAGGCAATTAGGTATATGTCTATCCTAACTGCGAATCCGTTCCCCGATGCCCAGGTTCAAGAACTTGCCTTACTCAATCCTATGTGCAATCTAGAATTCCCACTTTCGAGTTCAACTCTAGATTCGTAGATAGTATTCAATTGGTGATCAAGTAATCAAATAATTTAGCGCAAGATTTAATAAATAAACCAATGCGATAAACTAAGAAATCAAAATCAATATTCGAATAACAATATTCATGAAAAAACCACAACCCTAGAACGTGAAGTTTAGCTCCACATAGACATGGTAGCAAAACAAAAAATCATATAGAGAAACATAAAAACTACAAAGTTTGATGGAAGAAAGATGAAACTCGGCCTCCACGGCGGCTCTATACTTGTGTTTTCCTCTTAAAGTCACGTTCTCCCCTCAAAATTGAGTTTAGACTTGCTTTTATACGTGTTGGGTTGGCCTAGGGTCGAACTAACCGAGTCCCGGGCGAAATAGGATAAATTCCCGTCATCAGCACTCTGGTTAGCGTCGAGCACCCACCAAGGCGTTTCTTTGAAAAAGTATTCTGCCGCCAGCACCACAGGTAGAGCCAAGCCCTGCCCGTGGGATCGAATTTCGGAATTTTCCCGGTTTCGTCCGTTTTGGCTCTAATTTCGCGCGTTTCATTCTCAATTGCTTCCAAATCATTCCTACACCTAAAAATACTACAAATTAATACAAATCATCACAATTAACATCTAAGACTCACGAAACAAAAGTAAAATAGGAGGCGATATGCATGAAAATATATATACTTCATGCTAAAAATCACCAAGGCCCTGAACAGATCGATGTACTCTAGCCTCCATTGTAGACACCATGTGAACAACATATTTGGACAACGCACGAACCCCATATGATAATCCCACCCACTCAGGTTGCCCTGCTTAAGGGCCTTAAACTCCGTAGCACGGGATGCGATAATCTCGGCAGGCAAGAAATGATCCATAAAGGCATCCACAAATTCCTCTCCACGGGAACTCTCCCACATCTCAAAAAACGAATATGCCGCTCCATTCAGACGATAGGAAGCCAACTCAACCCCCTCTATCTCAGTAGCCCTCATAACTCGGAGGGTCTTGCACATCTTATCATGGGTCGGTGCCTGTGAACTCTGTAGGGGCTAACTGCAGAAACTGGTTGACCCTAGAACCTGAAGAATCCCCTTGCTTTCTAGAGAACACAAGGGAAGTATGTGATCTTTGGGCCTGGGAGGCCACCAGCTGAGTCAACATCTAAATAGCTCCCCTAAGGTACCCATCAGAAATACCGGGACCGGAAGCGGGGATTGAGGAAGGATCATGAACACCAGTGGGAGGGACTGTAGCACCCTCCGCTGGAGCAGGAATAGTAATAGTTTGGCCAGGAGTGGAGGAGTCGGGCTGATTTGTGGCCGGGGAGTCATTTGCACCCGCACTATCTGCTGGAGTATTTATGACCATTCCTGGGATGGCATTGGCCTCTAGGCCGAGTCGAGCTCTCTTCTTGGGTGCCATTTACTGAAAATTGGAACAATGCACGAGTTAGAGGTAGACAACCTCACCTTTCACCACATGGCATGATATATAATTGCAATAAAAGTGTACTTTCAAAAATGTCCATGCAGCCCCCTAATTATAGATGTGGTCGACAACATAAGAAGGCCTCTACTAGACACGGCTCCGAGACATCCTAGTACACTTTTAAAAACCTTAGGCTCTGATACCAAGTTTTTCACGCCCCAAAACCGAGGGACGAGACCGGCACCTAACCGGATGGTTCCGGTCAAGCGGACCTAGGTTGCCTTTCCTGCCCAACGCATTACCCCGTGCACAATATACAAATTTATAATGAATTTACAACGAAATTTCCATTTTCCTCTTTTAAAGCTTTAATCCTTTGTTGATCCCAAAATTATACAAACTAAACACAACATTCCATCACGAGACCATGATTCTGAATAATTACAACTACTACCCAAATATATATGTATATAACCCACACAGTGTCTACGGAGCCTCTAAGAGTACTAGGAGTTTACATAGACTTGCAGGTAACAAGGCCCTGGCTATACCTTTTACAACATAAGCAAAAGAGAATGATATGGTCCACACACGGCCCCGAGAGAAAATAGGGCTCACCAGAACTGTTAAAGAGATGAAGAGGAGGAACCACCGGACCGAGCTACCTGCTATAGAACCACCTACATCAATATAAAAAATCTACCGCCCCCAACAAAAGGGACGTTAGTACCATTGAATATTACTAGCATGTATAGACAAATTTTACTCTATGTAAAATCAAGCAATACACATATAAGAGGCAGTTAAAGAAACCCAAACAAATATTGCACAGGGATATACAGAATCAAAAATGAGGTTTTCACATTTTCTTATTTCAATTGTTCCCTTGTTGCGGCGCGAAACTCGATCCCGCCTTACAATCATATTCCACCTTTATTTCTTCTGTTGCAGCGTGCAACCCGATTCCATCTCACAATCACATTACACGCTTATTAATTCTGTTGCGACATGCAACCCGATCCCACCTTACAATTATGTTGCGGTGTGAAACCCGATCCTATATTACAATTCAGTTGTGACGTGCAACCCGATCCCACTTTACAATTCTGTTGCGGCATGCAACCCGATCCCACCGTACAAATCTGTTGTGGCGTGCAACCCGATCCAACCGTACAATCACATTTCACAGCAACAACCACCAATAATTATATCATGAGGATCTTCATCATGAAGAACATACGTTCATATCAACCAATAATTTTTGAAATAAAGGCACAACGATCCTTACCAATCAGTAATTCATATATGGTGTTGCCACAATCATTTAACTCAATAAAATCAGCCCATATTTATTTTCATCATTTGCTGCACAACCTTTAGCACTTTGATACTTTCCACTATGTAATTAATAGCAACATCAACCAACAATTCAATCACAAAAATTATCTTCGTCAAGGATATTCATTCGTAACAACCAAGTAACCATATGAAATCATGACCACATAAATCTTTATCAAACAATGAGTTATACACGGTATGCCATCAACATATAGCTCGATTACTTTATCCCCGTTTCCTTTCCAATATTTACTAGACAACATTTAGCACTTAGATATATTCAACAATTTGATTCGTTATCATTTCTTTCGTTTTGCAGCACATTCTCTTATACAGATGTATTCAACATTTAACGAACTTTGCACATGATAGAATAAGCACAAAGAATCACCTTTTCACAAGCTCATATAACATGGTAATCGACTAAGAAATTCAGAGAACAAAATCTTACACCTCGACACATCAAGACAATCAATTCACATATGCTTAAGCAAGAATTTCATACCGAGTGCTCGGACATCAACAAGATGACTCTACAAAGATTAATGTTAGCCATACATACCTTGAATTGGAATTCCCCTTTAATTTTTTAATCACAAATCACTGTATCATCTAGCACAGTCAATTTATTCCACAATGTGACATATTTCACTAAGAATTAGGAACCATAAACATAACTCGAACTCATTTAGGCATTTTATCAAAAGTTATGTGACCCCTTAGATTACTAACCCCCTTTTTGTGAATAATTACTCAAACTCGTTTCCCTTTACTAGATTAGGGAGCTTAACTTACATGCAAGGTATCGGCTTTTATCTCCAAGAATCAATTTATCTGTTCTACCTTTTTTAGCCAAAACCTGAGAATTAAAAGGAAATGGGGTGGGGACTCACCTCTTAGAGTGAAGAAGATGACAATTACTCAATAACTTCCAGGCCCGAGTGATAGTGAAGAACTAATTTTTGTGAAGATGGAACCTTCTCTCTCAAGAACTCTCTCTTCCCTCTCTCTATTTTGTTCACAAAATAATTAAAATGGAAGGGGGTAGGGGTTTTAATGAACTGGGAGTCGGGTGTAAAAATTAGAATTTTAAAAGTCCTGAAGCAGAAATGCGGTCAGGAATGCTGTCACATTACTACTATGCGGTCCGCATTCCTGTCGCATAAATGGCCCTCAAACGGGCCAAAAATGAAACCGGACCGCCCAGGTATATGACCACTATGCGGTGCGCATACCTATTATGCAATCGCATAGTGCGTCACATAACTCCCTCTGCAAAAATCAAGGTGCAAGAATGCAACAACTATGCGGCCCGCATTCGTGAAATGTGATAGCATTCTAGGCCGCATAGCTGTCCTCAAAAGGGACAACAAATTGTCCAAGTATGTGACCACTATGCGGTCCGCATACCTGATCTAAGATCAGATAGTGGACCATAGACATGCGAAAATCTGGAAAATTATATCTTTTAAGTCCCGGGGTACTTTTCTCTTTAAAAGGGTCTGTTTTATGAATTTCTACAGTTATAACAACACGGGGTCCTATTTAGGCATTATTTTTAGCCATGAAATTTTACGGGTCTTTATATAAATAGCCTTCAAAAAGTTCACAATGACCTTATCCATGACACATACCATTAGTTGTCTAACCCTCAATACACTTTCACAGTCTGTAACCAAAGGGATAGTTTGCCAACATCCAATCTCTAAACCTCAAGAATACAAGAATATCCATACATTCTCTCTAACTCTCTTGCTTAAATGATTGACACACCATGCATACACCATCACTTTTTGAGAAATACTCCTGTAAATCTTCCGCGTCAAGTAGCAAAACCGGAACATCAATGATTATCAACCATGCAATTTTTGTAGATTACTCAAGCATCCGCAAGTATACAATGCGTCTTGTACGACGCACACCCTTCTCAAACAACAAAAGATAGTGCTAGAATTCTCTTAAACATCTTAAATCTCTCATGCTATCTCAAACTCATGACCTTCCTTTTCAAACTAAACAACAACCCGGTCCATTCAATCCCAATCCCACATGGCTCACCGCACCTATCATGATATTATATGAAAATACGAGAATCCCATTTTCAACTCTAATTTAAAAACAGGATGGCCCTTCTCATAAACACTTCATCATCAATAAACCTTATACTTAGCTCAATTCAGGAGAACATCATAACATGCAACAACATTCTCATACTAGTAGAAGACATAAACCTTAAGTCATCGTCAAAACTATCGTAAGCTCTTTGAAACCCATTTGCACACAACCTAAAAATGAATCCCTCAACCATGTCTCGCCTACCACCAAGCCCAAAAGTCTAATCGCAAAACTGCCTACGATGCCATATCATACAACGGGAAATGATCATTTTCTTTACCATGACGATCTATGTCGCTGCTATGCCGATCACACTAATTCAGATTAACTCATGATTCGCTTTTAAGGAAACACTTCTTTTTCCTAGTACCCTATATTACTCAACAAAAACTCATGTCAATTGATTCCAACACAAAACTACGTTATCCTAAGACCCAGAGCCATTTTATCCATTTTCATGCACCAAAAAGTACCTCAAACCGAAATGTCCGCTCTAAAGAGACCTTCCATGACCCTGAAGTTGTTTCTTACATCTCTCGAACACTACACAACATAACCTACAATGATGCAGTAATACACCAAGGCTCTTTTACAAACCAATACACATCTTAAATTTTTAGCCACATAATGAATCCGAAAATTCTTAGATACCACTCTTGGATCTTGAACCCACTAGAATCTTTCTCGAGAGTCACCCCCACAGTCCTAGCCCCAAATGCATAGCCAAATATTCCAAATGACTAGTTCTTTGTTAGTATATGAATACTCCAAAAAGAAGTAGCCTCATCCTCAAACAACAAGAAGAAATCCTTTTCCATTTCATACTACATCCACAAAGAATATCAAATTTGAGTCATTTCACAACCTCCATAGATTAATAAGGTGTAGTACATCGTGCATCTTGAAAATTACTGGCTCGAAGCATCCTCGTTGTAATCCTCCTCAAGTCATAAGAAATCCTCAAGCATACCTTAGTCTACAAACTACAACATAACAAGACAATGTGCCACAATCACATTACCCAAGAACCTAAAATGACTTCTCCTCCTTAGATACCTTGTTCTTGCACTGTTACTCAGCAAAATTTATCGCAAGCTATGTTTCACTAACCATAATGCATCCCAAATTATACGCCCAAATGCAGACTCAACCAAGTAAAAGGCATGTCGTCATGTTTCAATAATCAAGACTCACATCATAGTACATACATTCCACTGGATAGAAAGTAAAACTCTTCATAGGAACCTCATAAGAAATAATATCGCCTCAAATATTCTCTCAAGAGATAGCCACATGTTTAGACTCATATAAACATCTTTCTATGACCTTTACATGGGTACAACCACTATATAATTAACTGATTCTCCCGAGTTTACATCGTCCATCGACTGTAAGAATTTCTTTTATTCGACCAATGAACAACTGAAATGTCCATCGAAACCTCCAAAACTCAAGATTGTATTGTGGACCAAGATGATAATCAAGCATTCATATTCTCTATGTATCTTAAACAAACCCCTGTCATCACATCCTAACTCTCTAAATGTATGACTTCATCACCAAAAGGAAATGTATAGACATGATCAATTATCCACAATGACCTAACTAGCATCGAACGTTCTCAAGATCTATGGAAATCATACCACAAAATATATAATATATGCTTTCACTTCCTATCCGGTATAGCCCTTTTCCGAGGAAAACCATTCAGTCTCTAATGCTCATATCTAGCATGTTGATAGTATAAAAGTCACAAGAGTTGTCCAATAATGTTCTTCTTCCTCCTCTGCCACCGATAATGTTTCTTTAAATAACAATGCTTCATAACACTTGGATGAATAGAATACCTCGAACTTTGAGCCTCTCTAGGAATCAACTCCATCAATCCATTCACATTTGGAACATCAACCCCTAAGTCGCAATACACCATCATCACCAATGACCGCCTCCTTAGAACCAGCTCGCAATAGCGTGTCCTTAAGGACAAGCAAAATGAGGATTATTAGACTAACGAGCCCTGATACGCTCAAACAAGTACGACCGTGTAATCACACAAGAAAGAAGTCTACTAGGATCATTAATATCCAATCTCACCATATTATTAGCCAATGCCTGCACATCCATAGCCATATTCCTCTCCTTCTCTGGAATAGATGCCAAACTACACATAGTCTCTACTGCCTCAAACTCAAACCCTCCTACTCGAAAAATGTTGAAGACTTCAATGATTAGTATAAACCTAACATAACACACTATAGGAATAGTTCCTTCAAATTTTAAGTGCTTACACAATAGATGCAAGTTCCAAATCATGAATCAAATAATTATTCTCGTAGAACATAAAATGAAGTGACACACAATCAATCTCCCTACCATTATGCATTAGCATCATGCTGAGACAAACACGTGAAGCATCACAATACTCTGTGTATGGCCCCGAACCAGTGTGCAACGTCAACACTAGGATTGTAGTCAAAGAAGTCTTGAGCTTCTTAAAACTCTCTTCTCACTCACCAAACCATCTAAAGTAACACCTCTCTAAGTCAACTTGGTCAATGGGTATGCAATCGATAGAAATACCTTCGGAAAACAACAATAGTAAGTATGTCCTTATGACATAGGGGAAGATCAACCCCACTACAACTGCAACATCATTACTCCTCATGGTGCTCAACTAATATCGACTACTTAACATTGCAAAAGTATGAATAGGAAGGAACTGAAGATATTTGCTTCAAGATGAAATAAAGTCGCACGATAAGAAATTGAAGAAAGGGGAGAGTTACTAAGGACCTATAACATCTCATGGATAGATATTTAGGTCTCTGTATCGATCCACAAAACTCTACTAGGCCTTCTTGTGTCTTGTGAGATCTTTATAACCTAGAACGTTGATACTAACTTGTCCTGACCCAAAATCCCACCATAGGTTGTGATGGCATCTAATCACTTACTAGACAAGCAAATACTCACAAACAATATTAGAATCCAATAATTAAATCAATAACAAGGATATGAAAAAGATTTAAAAGTGAAACAAGTCCCAAAATATTGTTATGATATACATAAATCAAGACAAGGTCTACACACGACCACAACTATTATACAACTCTCCCAAGACTTGGTGTCATATTGTCACAAGATTCTAACAAGAGTAATATTCGCAAATAAACAATAACATTTGCTTTGAAAGACGATGTTTATATAAAGAAAGATAAGTAGGGAAGGGGGGCTCCATGTACTGCGGATCGAATCAAGTAAGGCGGCTTACCACAAGTGTTTGACAAACACTCCTACTCAGCTGGATGGCGACAACTTATACCTACCTCATATCCAGTATAAAAATATGCAGAATTGTAGTATGAAGATAAAATCACGAAAATCAGAAAGTATCAAGTCTAGCTTCGAAGAAGTAATAGACATGGGTCAACATCAATACATACTAACAGTCATAATCAGGTTAAAAGCATAAATAAGATACAAAGAAAGTATGGTATCATCAAAAATGTACAAAGGCTAGAGGTACAATGCATATAAAATTTAGGCATGCCTTGCAGATAAAGAGAGATCAAATTAGATATCAAATACCTCAATCCTCACATAACAGCATGATATGTATCCATCAATATTTATAGAAAAGCAATTGCATGAGTTGAAGATATATAAATATGCTGCTCAAGATCCCTTCATAGTACCTCACCACACAAATCCATGTGCCTGACACATGCCATGTGTCCAAATCAAGCACAAAATCTAAATGCCTACCCTCATAGGGTCAAATGTAACATGGGCAACAACCTGATTACAAGTGGACGAATCTACATTAAAGCGTTGATCATTTTACAAGAATGATCAATAACCCATTGTTAATATCCGCTCATAGTGTCTTTACTGCCAAAACCTCAATGATTATGTCATGACCCTGAAATCCTACCTTAAGGATCGTGATGGTACCTAGTCTCTAAAACTGGGTAAGCATAACACATGATGAGATTAGCAGAGTTAAAACAACTTAAATCATTAAATGGAAACTAATTAAACATAACATTGGCAAAAACTGATCAACAGTCATAAATCCCAAAACTGGTAATACGAAGTCATAAGCTCTAATGAGAGTACACTAAAAATTCAAATACATCACTGTGTTGTAATACAAGTAACAATAAAATATGAAAAAAAACTATAGGGTTACTCCGAGGCCTGCGAGCATAATGGCATGTATACCTTGAAGTCTCTGTAACTCTAGCTCTACTTTGTACCATCCGACACAAGTCAAGGTTCCTAGATCTGCACAAAAATGTATAGAAATGTAGTATGAGTACACCACAAATAGTACCTAGTGAGTATAAATACTAACCTCGATAGAGTAGTGATAAGGTTAAAGTCAAGACACTCACTAGACATATAAACTGTGCAGAAATATCAATATAGAACTAAAAACGGGATAAATGGAAACAAAACTAAGCATATCATAACACGAAAAATTAACAAAAACAAGTAAACCAAAGAGAGAAATCAGTTAAGGAAACAATGATATGTTCAAATCATCAAGCCGTTCCAACACAATAATAACAACAGGAATCACCCTGAGGTTCCACATCATAATCACAATCACAAGTTCCCTTTATGACGCCGGGTGAGCTTCACATTTGAAAACATTATCCCTAAATAACTTTACGCGCAAAAGCCCCCTTATCACGTCGCGTGTGAATCATAATGATGTATTTCCCCTTACTATAAACATGTGCATACACACCTTTATCTAGTCATGCATGAATCACAATGAAGTATTTCCCTTACTAGCAACACGTGCGTAAGCCTCCTTAACTTGCCGCATGTGCATCAATATATACACTACCCTTATGTCGCCTTATGCGCATCTCAAATCACCACTTCACCACACAAAAGTCAACCGCATACGATGTGCCCATATGCCACAATATTACTCAAACAACAATACCAATACTACAAAAATACATAGCCCATGATTGAACAATAACGTATACAAGAATAAAAACAACAACACAAGAGTATGGGAAGTAAACCAATAATTATATGTGCATCATATAAAAACTTTAATTCAAGGCATATTAATGGCCTAAGGGTCTTATCCAGTCATTTACCACACATAAGCCCGTGTAAACAATCATCACCTTGTGTACACATCTTTTCACATAGTACAAGCTGTGCAAAACCTAAGGGTACTATCCTCCACACAAAGTTAGGCAAGATACTCACCTCAATTAGGTTAATTCAATACTCTAAAAATGATTTTCCATTAAAATTCACCTCCCCTCAGCTAAAATCTAGCAAAAAATGACTTAATAATATCAAACAATACAAGAGAAACCAATTTCAATTTGTAAAGTTCAGATCTTTACACAATTCTCCAAAAGTCAACAAAAGTCAAACCCGGGCCCGCCCGACCAAAACCCGAGTCGAAGGGTAGATCTTGACTACCTATAAACCCACCAGTCCATATATGTGTAGGTGATTAGGAAAGTAAGAGAATTATCTCTTATTAAGATAAGCCAAACACCAAAAAGGGTTTTGAGATAGAAAATTATGTCTTAATGTGAAAATATAAACTAACCTAGAAAAAATTATATATTAGCTTCAACTGAAGACTAACAGTACTTCCTAATTGATTTATCCATAAAACAATTGTGCACCTGAATATTTCTACAAGTAGTTAACTCATAAAATGATGGTTAATGTCACGACCCCAAATCCTAAACCGGCCGTGAGGGCGCCTATCGTGGAACTAGGATAGCCAATTACCGCATGTTTACAATTTATTTTAAAAAACCCACTAAAGTTTGAAGCATTTCATAAAATATACGGAAATTACTGATATAATAAGCCAATATACAGCGCCACCAACCCCAAAACCCGGAGCCAACAAGTCATGAGCATATACAAGAATAAGCCAAAATATACTACAATAATACAAAACCTCCGAATGAAACCTAGATACAACAAGAAGGGCAAAATAGAGATGTTGTGGACGCTGAACAACTACCTCTATATCCCCCAATCCGGATCCGCGCAGAATAAATTTCTAAGGCTTGATATCTGCACCTGAATCTGCACACAGAGGTGCATGGAGTACCGTGAGTACGCCAGCTCAGTAGTAATGAAAATAAATCAAGTCTAAGCGGAAAGGAAACACACAAAATTCAATACCATCAAATCACAATATACACAGCCTTACTTTCCAATAGTATAAACATAGATATACAAAATCATCTTGCCTTAAAACTAACTTCAGAAAAAGTCCTTAATGAATGCACATTTTTAAACACTTCAAACCGAAAGATTTAGTATGAAAATGAATGTAGTAAAATCATAAGTAGCCCCTCGTGCAAAAACATGCATCATAATCAGCCCCCCGGGCATGACTCACGGTCACTCAGCACCTCGCCATAACTCAGCACCTCACAGACACTCATGCCTCCCAATCAGTCGTCAATTGGCACTCGGCGCGCTCACTAGGGGTGTGTACGGACTCCGGAGGGGGCTCCTTCAGCCCAAGCGCTAATATCACTCAGCACCTCAGCATCACTCTTGGCCCTCGGCCACACTTAGCATAACTACTCAAAAGGCCCCTCGGGCGAATCAGTAAAAATAGGGTAGTCGACCCGAAATATCATTTTACATCTCATGTACTGTTAATCAAGCTGAGTTTGGAAAAACAGTATGCACAATGAGGCTGAGTGAAATCATCAACAAATAGTGAGGAAAAACAGCAGTAAAAAAAGCCCCCAAGGGGTGTAAACAGATGGGCATGAGGCCCCAAATACAGCTTATAGACCAAATATTTCACAAATCTTTAGAACATAATTTAACATAAGGTTTTGAATAAACATGAAACTCATTAGTTGCCGCGGAGAGGACCTAGTCCAATCCAAAAATTAGTATGCGCTACATACTCGTCATCCGACATGTGCACCTTTCTAAAATTAGTGAGAATTATGTAGTCAGGGGTTCCATACCCCCAGAACAAGATTTATAACCATTACTTACCTCTACTGGCCACAACACTAGTCCACAATGCTCTTGCCCCGCGAATTGGCTCCCAATTGCTCCGAATCTAGCCAAAACCAGTTTAACATCATCAATATATACCAAAGGAGCTCAACGCAATCGAAAACTATAAAATTATAGTAGAATCTCGAAATTCGGCCAAAATCGAGCCCCGAGCCCACGTCTCGGAATTCAATAGTTTTTACACCACTAGAAACCTCGTCCTCTCACGATTCTATACATACCAAGAACACTAAAATCGGACCACAATTGCCCACTCAAATCCTCAAAAGAAAAATCAATTTCCCATGCACCCTTCTTCCACAAGTTGGGTCTAATTACTTAGAAATCGACATAAAAACGATTTATGAAGTTTAAAAACATTACCTCCAAGTGATTCCCTTCAATTACATCTTCAATCCTCTCAAACGTTCTCCCAACTCGCCAACAATGGAGGAAATATAAGCTATTCTCGCACAAATGGCTTTTTAAAACATTCTGCGCAGCCATTAAATTTTCTTCACTGTGATTGCGAACCTTGGCACGAGATCGCAATGCACAGAACAACCAAGCAATGGGATCGCAGACCAATACACGCGATCCCATAGAACAATTCTCCACCCTACACACGCGCCTCAAAATACTCTACGCGATCGCAGATATACCCACGCGATCCCACTGCCTATCCTGCCCAACCTATGCGATGGCAATCCTAACCACGTGATCACATAGAACAAAAGGCCTGCCCCAACTATTTTACTCTACGCACGCGATCGCGTAGATGGAAACCAGAACTTCACACCAGCAGAAATCTACCCAGCTTTCAAGCCAAGAATTGGTCCGTTAACCACCCGAATCACACCAGAGGCCCTCGGGATCTCAACCAAACATACCAACATGTCCCATAACATAATTCAAACTTAGTCGAGCCTTCGAAACACAAAAAGCAACACAACAACACCAAAATCGCATCAAATTCAAGCCTATGAACTTTGAAACTTCCTAATTTCGCTAACTATGCCGAAACCAACCAAAACACCTCCGATTGACCTGAAATTTTGCAGATATCCAAAATGACATTACGACCCTGATCCAACTT
This sequence comes from Nicotiana paniculata, assembly GCA_005239505.1. Taxonomy (NCBI): domain Eukaryota; kingdom Viridiplantae; phylum Streptophyta; class Magnoliopsida; order Solanales; family Solanaceae; genus Nicotiana; species Nicotiana paniculata. Next base: position 74,412 of record ML313552.1, read on the forward strand.
CCGGAATTCGATTCCGACCCCGATAGCCTATTTTCCACTGCAGATCGAAAATCCCCAAAACTAACTTTTGCCAACTCAAGCCTAATTCTACACCGGACATCACAAAAATATTCTGAACACACTCCTAAGTGCCAAATCACCTAACGAATTTATCTGAGCCATAAAATTCGTATTCCGAGGTTGTTTACCAATAAGTCAACTCTCAGTTGACGTTCTCAACTATTAGGCTACTTTAAGAGACTAAATACCTAAATTCTCACCATAACCACTCCGGACCCAAATCAATTGACCCAACAGAACAAAATCAGGCTAGCTATGTATAAAAAATGCAGAAATGGGGGAAACAGGGTAAAACTCACAGAACGACCAGCCGAATCGTTACATCCTTCCCCTCTTAAGCAAACGTTCGTCCTCGAACGGGTCTACAAACATACATGGAGTCTCGAATAAGTGAGGATATCTGTCCCGCATCTCCCGCTGGGTCTCCCAGGTGGCATTCTCCATCGGCAGCCCTCTCCACTGAACCTTCACTGAAACTATATCCTTAGACCTCAGTTTCCTGACCTGCCGACCCAAAATAGCCACTGGCTCTACCTCATATGACATATCACCCTGGATTTGAACCGTTCTGAAGTCCAAAACATGGGAAGGGTCACAAACATGCTTCCGGATCATCGAAACATGGAATAATGGATGAATACTCAACAAACTGGGAGTCATAGCAAGCCTATAATCCACCTCCCGAACCATCCGAAGCACCTCAAGTGTCCTAATTAACCTGGGACTCAGCTTCCCTCTCTTCCTGAATCTCATAACACCCTTCATGGGTGACACTTTCAGCAACATCTTATCCCCAACCACGAAAGACATATCTCGGACATTCCGGTCCGCATAACTCTTCTGCCTAGACTGCGCCATGCGAAGCTGCTCCTGAATCAACTTTGCCTTACTCAAAGCATCCTGAAGAAAGTTTGTGCCCAACAGCTAAGCCTCTCCCGGATCGAACCAACTAACCGAAAGCCTGTACCTCCTACCATATAAAGCTTCATACGGAGCAATCTGGATACTCAACCGGTAGCTGTTATTATATGCAAACTCCACTAGTGGCAGAAACTGGTCCCATGAACCACCAAAGTCAATCACACAAGCACGCAACATATCCTCCAAAATCTGAATGGTACGCTCTGACTGCCCGTCGGTCTGAGGATGAAACATTGTGCTCAACTTGACCGGAGTACCCAACTCTCCCTGCACGGCTCTCCAAAACCGGGATGTGAACTGAGTGCCTCTGTCGAAAATGATAGAAACTGGAACCCCATGCAATCGTAGAATCTCCCTGATATAAATCTCAGCTAACGTCTCCGAAGAATATGTAGTACCAATAGGAATGAAGTGAGCGGACTTGGTCAGCCGATCCACAATAACCCATATAGCATCAAACCTCCTCGAAGTCCGTGGGAGTCCAACTATGAAGTCCATGATGATCCACTCCCACTTCCACTCTGGAATATCAAACCTCTTAAGAAATCAACCTGGTCTCTGGTGCTCATACTTGACATGCTGACATTTGAGACACCGAGCCACAAACTCCATAATATCCTTCTTCATCCTCCTCCACCAATAATGCTGCCTCAAATCCGGTTACATCTTCGCGGCACCTGGATTGATGGAATACCGTGAACTATGAGCCTCTGCTAGAATCAAATCTCGAAGTCCATCTACACTGGGCACGCAAATCCGGCCATGCATCCGCATGACCCCATCATCAACAATAACCACATCCCTTACATCACAGTGATGGAGCCTGTCCTGAAGAACAAGAAATTATAGATCATCATATTGGCGTGCTCTAATCTTATCGTAAAGAGAAGACCTGGAGGCTACACAAGCCAACACCCGTGGGGGCTTTAATAGGCCAAATCTCACCAACTGACCCACAAGGGCCTGAACATCAAGGGCTAATGGCCGCTCTGCTACTAGAAGGTAGGCTAGACTACCTAAACTCTCTGCTCTGCGACTTATGGCATAGGCCACTACATTGGCCTTCCCCGAATGATATAAGATAGTGAGGTTATACTCCTTGAGGATCTCTAACCGTCTCCTCTGACGCAAATTCAAGTCCTTCTTCCTCACCAAATACTACAAACTATGATGATTAGTGAAGATCTCACACTGCACTCTATACAAATAGTGCCGTCAAATCTTCAAGGCATGAATAATGGCAGCTAACTCAAGATCGTGCACTTGATAATTCTTCTCGCGCATCTTCAACTGTCTAGAAGCATAGGCAATCACCCTACTGTCCTGTATCAATACCGCCCCCAAGCTAACTCTAGAAGCATCACAATAACTATGTAAGAACCCGAACCAGCAGGCAAAACTAGTACTGGAGCTGTAGTCAATGCTGCCTTGGGCTTCTGAAAACTCTCCTCACACTCATCAGACCATCTGAATGGAGCACCCTTTTGGGTCAATCTGGTCAAAGGAGAAGCAATAGAAGAGAATCCCTCCACAAAGCGACGGTAATATCCCGCCAAACCAAGGAAAATCCTAATATCTGTAGCTGAGGACGGTCTAGGCCAACTCTGCACCACCTCTATCTTCTTTGGATAAAATTGAATCCCCTCACTAGACACCACGTGCCCCAAGAAAGCTACCAAACCAAGCCATAACTCACACTTGGAGAATTTTGCATAAACCTTCTCCTCCCTCAACCTCTGTAGCACAACTCTCAATTGCTGAGCATGCTCTTCCTGGCTACGAGAATAAACCATGATGTCATCAATGAACACGATGATGAAGGAATCAAGATAAGGCTGAAAACGATGTTCATCAACTGCATGAACGCAACTGGGTCAATAGTCAGCCCAAATGACATAACCAAGAACTCATAATGACCATATCTGGTCCTGAAAGCAGTCTTCGGAATGTCATAATCCCGAATCCTCAACTAATGATACCCAGATCTCAAATCAATCTTGGAAAACACTCTTGCTCCCTGAAGCTAGTCAAACAAATAATCACCGTAACCCTGTTCAGCTGCCGGTAGTCAACACACATATGCATGGACCCATCCTTCTTCTTCACGAACAACACCGGTGCACCCCAAGGTGACACACTAGGCTGAATAAACCCCTTATCCAGGATTTCCTGAAGCTACTTCTTCAATTCCTTTAGCTCCGCTGGTACCATACGATAAGGTGGAATAGAAATAGGCTGAGTGCCACACAAAGTTAATACCAAAATCAATATCCCTATCAGGTGGCATGCCTGGCAGGTCTGCAGGAAACACATCCGAAAAGTCACCGACCACATGAACTGAATCAATAGCGGGAGTTTCACCACAGACATCTCTCACAAAGGCCAAATAAGATAAACCCCCTTTCTCCACCATGCAAGGAGCCCTCACATAAAAATATACCATGCTGAGTAACAGTAGGTCCACTCGGGTCTTCAGACCCCAATAAATATCATGCATGATCGACACACACGGTCCACAACAATAGTATCGCCCACTGGAGTCGACACATGAACAGAGGTGACTAGATACTTTTGGGGCATATCCAGAAAACCAGCAAAATATGAAGAAACATAGGAATATGTAGAACCAGGGCAAAATAAAGGCAAGGCGTCTCAGCAACAGACTGAAACAATACTTGCGATCACGACATCTGAGGCCATAACATCCGGCCTAGATGAAAATGCATACATGCGAGCCTGACCTCCCCCTGCTCGACCTCTCCCTCTAGGGCGGCCTCTGGCTGACTGACCACCACTCCTGACTGCCTGGCGAGCGGTGAAGTGACTGGAGCTCAAGTCGAAGGCTGGCCCCTCTGGTGAGAATATCTACAGGAACGGCGGGGACACTGCCTCCATCCGTGCCCAAACTCTCCACAGTCAAAACAACTCCCCGGAGCTGTGGGCGGGGACTGATAGAACCCCTAGCACCCGTACGACCACTGGAAGACTCATGCATAGAAGATCCCTGAAGTGGTGGTGCTCGATACCAAGCTGCCACGACCCCAAATCCTAAACCAGCTGTGAGGGCGCCTATAGTGGAACTAGGCTACCCAACTACCGCATGTTCGCAATTTCATTTAAAAATCCCAATAAAGTTTCAAGAATTTCATTACAGAAATTACTAAATATAATAGGCCAATATACAGCGCCACCAACCCCAAAACCCGGAGCTAAGCAAGTCATGAGCATCTAGAAGAATAACCCAAAATAAACTATTATAATACAAAACCTCCGAATGAAAGCTAGATACAACAAGAAAGGAAAAACAGAGATGCTGCGGACGCTGAATAGTTACCTCTATATCCAGCAATCCAGATACGCGCGGAATAAAAAGCTAAGGCTCGATATCTGCACACAGAGGCGTAGGGATTAATGTTAGTACGCCAACTCAGTAGTAAGAAAAATAAATCAAGTCTAAGTAGCAAGGAAACACACAAAAATCAATGCCATCAAATCACAATATACACAGCTTTACTTTCCAATAATATAAACATAGTTATACAAAATCATCATGCCCTAAAACAAACTTCAGATAAAGTCCCTTAATGAATGCACATTTTTAAACACTTCAAACCGAAAGATTTAGTATGAAAATGAATGTAGTAAAATCATAAACAGCCCCTCGGGCAAAAACATGTATCCTAATCAGCCCCTCGGGCATGCCTCACAGTCACTCAACACCTCACCATCACTCAACACCTCACAGTCACTCATGCCTCCAATCAATTGACACTGGGCACTAGGTGCGCTCACTGGGGGTGTGTACAGACTCCGGAAGGGCTCCTTCAGTCCCAGCGCTAATATCACTCAGCACCTCACCATCACTCTTGGCCCTCGGACACACTCAGCAGAACCAATCAAAAGGCCCATCGGGCGAATCAGTAAAAATAGGGTACTCGACCCAAAACATCATTTTAAATCTCATGTAGTGTAAATCAGGTTGAGTTTCGAAAAATAGTATGCACAATGAGGCTGAGTGAGATCATCAATAAATAGTGAGGAAAAACAGCAGTAAAAAAAGCCTCCAAAGGGTCTAAACAGATCAATATGAGGCCCCAAACACGGCTTATAGGCCAAATTTTTCACAAATCTTTAGAACTTAATTTAACATAAGGTGTTGAGTAAACATGTAACTCATTAGCTGCCGCGGAGATGACTAGTCAAATCAAAAAATCAGTATGCACCACATACTCTTCATCCGACATGTGCGCCTTTCTAAAATCAGTGAGAATTATGTAGTCCGGGGTTCCATACCCTCAGGACAAGATTTATAACCATTACTTACCTCTACCGGCCACAACACTAGTCCACAATGCCCATGACCAACAAATTGTCTCCCGATTACTCCGAATCTATCCAAAATCAGTTAAACATCATCAATATATACCAAAGGAGCTCAACCCAATCGAAAACTATCAAATTATACAAGAATCTCGAAATTCGGCCAAACCCGAGCCCCATAACCATGTCTTGGAATTCAATAATTTTTACACTACTGGAAACCTCGTCCTCCCACGATTCTATACATATCAAGAACACTAAAATCGGACCACAATTGCCCACTCAAATCCTCAAAAGAAAAATCAGTTTTCCATGCACCCTTCTTCCCGAATTTGGGTTTAATTCCAGCAAATTCTATGGTTTAATTACTTAGAAATCGACATAAAAACGAGTTATGAAGTTTAAAAACCTTACCTTCAAGTGATTCCCTTCAATTCCCTGTTCAATCCTCTCAAAAGTGCTCCCAACTCGCCAACAATGGAGGAAATATGAGCTATTCTCGCACAAATGGCCTTTTAAAACATTCTGCCCAGCCATTAAATTTTCTTCATTGTGATCGTGAAGCTTGGCACGCGATCGCGATGCACAAACCAACCAACCAATGCTATCGCAGACCAATACACGCGATCGCATAGAACAATTCTACACCCCACACACGCGCCTCAAAATACTCTACGCGATCACTCTGCTTATCCTGCCCAACCTATGCGACTGCAATCCTAACCACACGATTGCATAGAAAAAAAGCCCTGCCCCACTATTTTACTCTACGCGATCGCAAACATCCTCCCGTGATCGAGTAGAAGGAAACACAACTTCACACCAGTAGAAATTTGCACAGCTTTGAAACCAAGAATTGGTCCGTTAACCAGCCGAAACACACTCGAGGCCCTCTGGACCTCAACCAAACATACCAACAAGTCCCATAACATCATTCAAACTAAACCGAGCCTTCAAAACACCAAAAAAATGCAACAACACCAAAATCACATCAAACTCAAGCCTATGAACTTTGAAACTTCCAAATTTCGCCAACTATGCCGAAACCAACCAAAATACTTCCGATTGACGTAAAATTTTGCAGACATATCCAAAATGACATTACGAACTTGCTCCAACTTCCGGAATTCCATTCCGATCCTAGTAGCCTATTTTCCACTGCCGACCGAAAATCCCCGAAACTAACTTTTCCCAATTCAAGCCTAATTCTACACCGGACATCACAAAAATATTCTGAACACACTCCTAAGTCCCAAATCACCTAACAAAGCTACCTGAGCCATAAAATCTGCATTCCGAGGTCGTTTACCAATAAGTCAACTCTCAGTTAACTTTCTCAACTATTAGGCAATTTCAGAGACTAAATGCCTCAATTCTCACCATAACCACTCCGGACCCAAACCAACTGACCTAACACAACAAATCAGGCTAGAAATGTATAACAAATGCATAAATGGGGGAACCGGAGTAAACCTCACGGAACGACTGACCGTGCCGTTACAGTTAATGTCTCAAGTTCTTGTTAATTAATCTTTTCCAACACCAAATTACCTTTTCCAAGATTAATTCAAAGTTAATGGAGAAGTCCTAGGGTTAGTTAATCCTTTTGGAAACATTAAAGAACAAAAATAATTAAAGAAAAAACTAACTCATTTCGATATTAAAAAAAATCATTTAATACATAAGCACAACAAGAGATTTAATCCAAACATTAATAATGAATATTCCAATAAAGAAGTTTCAAGTATTGGAATAAATACAACATCCTTAATTATTGATTCCAAACCAAGGAGACGAACAAATGAGTAAAAATGGGTAAGAAATTCTCATCCAAAGTCTTCAAATCTTCAAGTCCCAAGTGTGTGTGCTAGAACCCTAGCTCCAAGCTTATCTTTTCTCAGTCAAAAAATAAAAAAATGCAAAAGATATCCAAATATACGTTCCAAAGTGAGCTATGTTTGTATTTTTTGGTTTGAGATCAAGAAAATATGAAACCCCAAGTCTGTCCATAACTAAAGCCTATTGGCCGCACCTACATAAGAATCATAATAGGTGCACCTCACAGATGCAAAATCGCGTGGGTAATCAATATTCCACATAAGCGGACTTTGGCAGAAGCGCAAGCGCAAATGCACAACGATGAGTGCAGGAGCTCCTACACATATGAAGATTCTCAAGCGCAGGTGTGATCTCAATGGAGCCTTAGTAGTTCCATAAATGCGGACAGTTTCTCGCAAATACGATTTCACGTATGCGACATCCCTGAGTGCATTTTCACTTCTTCAACTCTTTCTTTGCTCAATTCCACGTCATTTGACTTCAACTCTCTTCATGACTCATTTTACTTGAAACTCTAGTAATGCACCCCATAAATAACCTCATATTAGAATTAGAGGACACAAAAACAAAAGAAAATACACTAAAATAAGTGGTAAAATCACCGCTCATCAACACCCCAAACATAGTCTTTGCGTGTCCTCAAGGAAATCAAAACCAAATACTCAATGAGGCTCTACCATTTAAAGCTCAATAAGAATCATATCATTCCCGGATCACATTCTCCAATTAAGCACAATACTTATTTCTTTGGTTGGTACTAATAATTAGTCTACAAACATGTGAACTTCAACCAAATAACTTCCTCATTTACAAACACATTCTCAAGAATGCAATGGATTCTCAAGAAAAGTACTAGTCTACTAAACATGCTCATTTTACTCAATTTGGAATTTATTAATGTCACCAACCCATCATAATCCATGTGCCGAAACAATAAATGAAGTCCTAAAATTATCATATTTACAACAACAACACAAGGGACAAATGCACAAAGCCACTCACTTTTATCATTGTACCCAAAATTCTAGCAATGCACCCATAAATAACCTCATATTATAATTAAAGGACACAAAAACTAAATAAAGAGAGTAAAATAAGTGGTAAAATCACCACTCATCACTTCCTGGAATGATAAAGAATGATGATATCGTAGTTTCTTAGTAGCTCTATCCACCTTTATTGCCTCAAGTTTAGATCTCTTTGATTGAATAGGTGCTGCAGACTCATATCATCCGTGAACACCTCACAAGACATGCCATAGAGATAGTTCCTCTAAATCTTCAATGCGTGAATAATAGCTACCAACTCCAAATTATGCACTAGGTAGTGTTTCGCATGGGGCTTCAACCTATGCAAAGCATAAGCAATCACTCTTCTCTCATGTATTAACACACACCTAATGCCAATTATGATGTATAACATAAGACTGTATAAGAACCCAATGCAGAAGGCAAAAACATTTATGGAGTTGTAGTAAAGGCAGTCTTGATCTTCTGAAAGCTCTCCTCGCACTCGTTAGACCAACTGAATGAGGCACCCTTTTGAGTCAATCTGGGTAAAAGAGTTTTGATTGATGAAAACCCTCCACAAAACTCCAGATCTGAGTAGCAGTAGAAGTCAGGGGCCAACTTTGAACTGCTTCAAACTTCTTTGGATCCACCTTAATCCCCTCATTGGATACAACATGGCCAAAATGCCATTGAATCAAGAAAAAACTCACGCTTAGAGAATTTAGCATAAATCTTCTTCTCCCTCAAAGTTTAGAGCACGCTCCTCAAATGCGTCTCATGATCCTCCTAGCTACGAGAATACATCAATATATCCTCAGTGAACACGATGATGAAGGAGCAAATATATGGATGGAACACGTTGTTCGTCAAGGGCATAAAGGTTGTTGGGGTATTGGTCAACCCAAAAGACATCAATAGAAACTCGTAGTGAGCATACCATGTCCTCAAAGACGTCTTTGGAATATAAGAAGACCGGATCTTCAACTGACGGTATCCCAATCTCAAGTCAATATTTGAGAGTACTCTATCACCCTAAAGATGATAAAACAAATCATCAATACGCGGTAGTGGGTGCTTGTTCTTGATGGTAACCTGGTTCAACTACCTGTAGTGAATATAAATCCTCATAGATCCATCTTTCATCATCAGAAATAGAACTGGAGCACCCTAAAGCAAGACACTCAATCTAATGAAACCCTTATCAAGCAACTCCTAAAGTTGTTCCTTCAATTCCTTCAACTACATTGGTGCCATGCAATATTGTGGAATAGAGATCGGTTGAGTGTCCGCCCCTAGGTCAATGCCAAAATCAGTATCCCTATCGGGTGGCATGCCTGATAGATCTGTTGGGAACACATCAAGAAACTCTCTTACTACTATAACTGACTCAACAGTAGGAGTATGATCACCAACATCCCTTAAAAAGGCTAAGTATGACAAGCGCCCATTTTCAACCATCCATTGTCCCTTCGAAAAAGACACCTCCTACTAGGAACATGACCCAATGAACCTCTCCACTCCAACCTCGGCAATACCTACATAATCAACATCACGGTCTTAGCGCGACAATCAAGAATAGCATGATATTGTAACAACCAATCCATGCCCAAAATCACATCAAACTCCATCATATCGAGTAACAAAAGATCAACCCTAGTCTCATAACCCTTGATAGTGACCAAGCACAAACGATAAACACGGTATACCACAATGAAATCCCTAACATGCGTAGAAACATAAACATGTATACTTAAGAATCATGAGAAATATACATTATGAAGCAAAATAAGATGATACATATGAGTAAGTGGATCCCGAAAAAAATAAAACCAACATATCTCTTTAACAAATCGGAACAATACATGTGATGATAGCATCTGATGCAACAGCCTCAGTCCTACAAGGAAATGCATAACAACGGGCATGCATCCCTGAGGGTCAGTAGAACGAACACCCTCAGAAAAAATCAGTGAACTGAGTCCAAGTAAGTAGTGTTGTGCTAGCTTGACTACTCTCATCATAAGCCTACTTATCTATATGCCAAGCCCATCAGCTAGAAGGTAGGAAAGTCGACCCTGCTCAAATCCACTATGCCCATAGTGCGAAGAATAGGGTGGAAGTTGTCTAGAAAACCCTATGCATCCTCAGAAACTGCGCCACTGAAAGTAGGTGAGGAATACCTCTTTAACTTCTCTAACCTCTTCTTCTCTTCTTCTGATGCCACTAGCCTAACCTTAGGCTGAAATGTAGTCACGGGCCGTACCAGCATAACACTCACAACCTGGTCAACATGAGCCCTCTACTTTGGACTATGGGCAGCGGTAGTGTGAGCTCCTTCCCTGGCCTGAGAAATAGGTAGTGCAACTAGGATCAATATCGCTTGAGCCAAAGTACTAAACATGCTCAAGAAGTGCGCTAAGATCTCATGATGTCTAGGGCTTTCAATAGGCAGCTCGAGTGCCTGCTCCCCAATCAGAGCTACTCGTGGCTCCTTGGTCGTGGCCCTAGAACGGCCTCTCGCTGCAGCACGTGCTCAACCTATGCCTCTGCCTCTGCCCAGCCTATAGCAACACTAACATCAGGGCTAGCATCATAAAAAACTAGAGCTCGTGTCTTCACCATCTGTAATAGAATAGAAATACCAAGACTCAAATTCCGAAATCAATATATCTACACGATAATGATTCAAATAAGTGGAATTTCCTAATATTTTCGTAGCCCCTCGAATAATCACACACGTCTCCGTGATCCACAAGACTCTACTAAACCTTCTTATGACTCGTAGTTCCTATGAACCTAAGGCTTTGACCCAAACTTATCAAAACCTCCAAATCCCACCCTAAGTATCATGATGGCACCCAGTCTCTAAGGCTAGGTAAGCCAAACACATGATGATATTAACAGAGTTAAAACATATTAAATCATTGAATAAAAACTAATTAAACATAACATTGGTGAAGACTGATCAACAGACATACATCATAAAATATGTTGTACGGAGTCATAAGTTCCAATGAGAGTACACCAAAAATCTCAAATACATCACTATTTTGGAATGCGAATAACAATAGCAAGGAACAACAATAAAGGGTGACTCTAAGGCCTACGAGCGGAATAACAAGTATACCTTGATGTTTCGACAACTCTAGTTCAACTATGTACCATCTGACACGGTCTGAGGTACCTGGATCTGCAAAAAAATGTGCAGAATCATGGTATGACTACACAACAAATAATACCCAATAAGTATCAAGACTAACCTCAAGGGATTAGTGACAAGGTTCAAGTCAAGACACCTATTAGACATATAAACTATGCAAAAATAGCAATACAAAAGTAACAACGAAAAGTGTTATCAATAAATGGCAACAACCGTAAGCATGTGATAATACGGCAAATTAACAAAAATAAGTACAAGAAATAGTGAAATCAGTTAAGGAAACAACGATATTGTTAACAACTAATTTTTGACCGCACCCGAATTTTTACTCTTTTAGTGTAAATATTTCTTTTATGTCTAATGTTGATAGTTTAAATTTTTATCTTACTCTTAATACGTTTTATTTGAAATAAAATAATTTAAATTAAAAACTAAAAAAATATTCAAATTCTTAGAGTATAAGTTTTACTTCTATTTACAAGAGAAAAGAAAATTTACAAAAACATAAATATTTGGTTTCTTTTATTTACCATAGTTATTTACAAAAAAATAACTATGGTACTAGGGAGCGCTGCAGGCAAGAACGTGGTAGGTATTTTAGTAGACATGGACCTCAGGGAGCTCGTGGATGAGGTTAGGAGGGTAAATGATAGGTTGATGAGTATTAAGTTGGTAGTTGGTGGGCTTATTGTAAACAATATTAGTGCATACACTCCTCAGGTAGGTTTTAACTAGGAGATCAAGAAACAATTTTTGGATGATTTGGATGAGATGGTGCATAGTATTTTGCACACAGAGAAGTAGTTCATTGGCAGAGATTTCAATGGTCATATTGGGGCTAGTTCTAGGGGTTATGATGATGTGCATGGCGGGTACGGTTTTGAGGATAGGAATGAGGGAGGTGATTCACTATTGGAGCTTGCTAGAGCTTTTGATTTGGTTATAGCTAACTCGAGTTTCTCGAAGATGCAAGAGCACCTAGCCACTTTCCAAAATTCAACGGGCAAGACTCAGATTGACTACCTTCTATGCAGGAAATGCGATAAAGGTCTGTGCACTGACTGGACGAATCCCAAGTGAGCACCTCACGACTCTGCATAGGCTCCTAGTTATGGACGTGGACATCAAAAGGAGTAGGAGAAAGAGATTGGGGTGCAGGAAACATAAGATCAAGTGGGGTATCTTGACCAAGGAAAAAGATCAAGAGTTAGGCGAGAAGTTGGTGGATATGAGGGCCTGGATTAGTATGGAGGACACGCCTAGTATGTGGTCCATGACTGCGGATTGCATTAGGGTAGCTTCTAGAGAGGTCATAGGGGTCACGAAGGGTTCTCCTGGGTGGGTCATAAAGGGGACTGGTGGTGGAATGGAGAGGTTCAAGGTAAAGTTGAAGTTAAGAAAACTGCTCATTTGAAGCTAGTAGAGAGTACAAACGAGGAGGAAAAAAGGACTTATCATGAGTGTTACGTACAGGCAAAGAAAGAGGAAAAGTTAGCAGTTATGACGACTAAGAACGCAGCATTTGCTCGTTTGTACGAGGAGCTCGAGGGAAAAAGTGCGGACAAGAGGTTGTATCGGTTGGCCAAGGTGAGGCAGAGGAAAGCCCGTGACTTAGACCAAGTCAAGTGCATCAAGGACGAGGATGGTAAAGTGTTTATGGACGAGGTTCTCATTAGGAGAAGATGGCAAACATACTTCTATTAACTGTTGAATGAGGAGGGGGATAGATGCATTGTGCTAGGTGAGTTGGAGAACTATGAGAGTCTACGGGATTTTGGGTACTGTAGGAGGATTACAGTAGAGAAGGTGGAAGGAGCGATGCGTAAGATGTGCAGGGGCAGAGCAACGGTGCCAGACGAAATCCTGGTCGAATTCTGGAAGAGCGCAGGACGGGCAGGTTTTGAGTGGCACACTAGGTTGTTTAATGTTATTTTTAAGGAAAAAAGGTGCCCGAAGAATGGAGGTGGAGTACGATGGTTCCTCTTTACAAGAACAAGGGTGATATCTAAGACACCATCACCCTATCCCGAAGATTATCCACATCAGGTACACATAACCTTCCCTGGACCCGCAAAACACCATCATCGCTCCCGAGTGAAAATGCCGAAATCTTGCTATTCAAAACTCCCTCCTTCAACTGCACCAATGCACCATGACTTTTCCCTCGTCGGAGATCGAGAGACAGACCCCCAGACTAGCCAATTGATGAATCCTTTTAGCCAATGGCCTCTGGTCTTCCTCCAAATGAGCCAGACTACTCATAGACTTCCGACTGAGAGCGTCAGCCACTACATTTGCTTTCCTTGGATGGTACATAATGTTCTAATCATAATCCTTAAGCAATTCTAACCATCACCGCTGCCTTAAGTTTAACTCCTTATGCCTGAAAAAATATTGGAGACTATTATGGTCTGAGAACACATCCACATGGACCTTATACAAATAATGCCGCCAGATTTTTAATGCAAACACAACTACCGCGAGTTCTAAATCATGCGTCGGATAATTTTTCTCGTGATTCTTTTGTTTCCTGGAAGCATAGGCTATAACCTACCCGTGTTGCATCAACACATATCCCAAACCAACCCTTGAAGCATTGCAATAAATCACAAATTTCCCCGTGCCTTCTGGCAAAGTTAATACCGGTGCTGAAGTCAATCTTGATTTCAATTCCTGAAAGCTCTTCTCACAAGCATTTGATCATTGGAACTTAGTTGCCTTGTGGGTCAATTTAGTCAATGGGGAGGCAAGGGTATAGAACCCCTCCACAAACCTCCGATAATACTCGGTTAGACCCAAGAAACTACGAATCTCTGTCGGGGTCGTTGGTCTAGGCCATCCTTTACCGCTGTGATTTTCTGGGTATCAACCTTAATCCCTTCTCTGGAAACAATATGACCCAAAAATGTGACTGACTCCAACCAAAATTCACATTTTGAAAACTTGGCATACAATTAGTACTGATGAATAGTATGCAGAACTGTTGGCGCCATTCTGTATGATGGAATAGATATTCGCTGCGTATCTGGCAATACATCAATCCCGAAATCGATCTCTCTATCTGGCGGAATCCTCGGAAGCTCTTTCAAAAACACTTCAAAAACTCATTCACGACCGGAACGTACTCGGGGGCAGACACTTCTGCAGTGGTGTCCGCAACCCGAACCAAATGATAAACACACCCCTCTCTAATCATCTTCGAGGCCTTAAGGTAGGAGATAAACCTACCCTTCGGCACCACACCATTCCTTTTCCACTCAATAACCGACTCGTTAGGAAACTCTTGTCTCATAATTCGGGTTTGGCAGTCGAGCTTAGCAAAGTACGAGTAAAGACAATCCACCCCCATGATAATATCGAAATCTACCATCCCCATTTCGATAAGATCGACCGTGGTATCCCGACCACACACCGTGACAACACAATTCCTATAGACTCGTGTGACAGTGATGGAATCACCAACCCGAGTCGACACAGAGAATGGCCCGTGAAGTTGTTCGGGTTCTATCCCAAAACTTGAAGCAATAAATGGGGTAACATAGGACAAGGAAGACCCCGAAACAATAAGGGCATCACAATCAAGGGCTTGAATAGCCAGAACACTTGTAACAACAACTGGAGAAGCCTCCCCACTCTGGCGAACACTCAAAGCATAGAACCGGCTGGGTCCACCTCTACCACGAGCCCCACCTCTAACTGCACCACGTCCTGCTGGAGCTAGCACGGACGAAAATTTGGCTACTTTAAATATAACTACTGAAGCTAGGTCTATTATCTACCACAACAGCTCCCCGTACGCAGCACACACACACACACACACACACACATATATATATATATATATCTCAATCTACCAAAAAAAAAGTTTAGGAATGGATATTGAATCCTTTCTTAAAAGTGGATAGGGGACTCATGTTATAAGACTTCAAATTTTTACATTTGTAAACTTTCCACCTATCAAAAATGACTAAGAGTCATCTTAAACTACAAAGGGGAGGCTGCCATGTTTTGGCTTGTTAAGCCATAACCCAATATCTTAATTAATTTCCCACTAACCATTAGTTAAGTATTTAATCTCCCACTAGTAAATAATTAACCAATTACCCTATTATCCACGTAATTAAGAATTATCCCAAATTACATATAATACTACTAACTTTAAACACACCTTATACACCTTACTATCATGTCCATGGAGTACCTTATATGGTACTAGTCCATAAATATCGAGTATTAACACTAGGCCCGTATTTTATCCCAACATGCCAAACTTGGACGAAAATTCATTTTCTTTGACTTGCTTCCCCTCTCACCTTCACGAATTTACTCATTAATTGTTTGTAATAGCATAATCCTTATAATCTCCAAATAATATTTTCCTTGGAATGATGTCAATTACCTTACAACAAATTCAACGTACAATACTACGGGGTAAAACTCATCGTAATATAATATTGTGGGATGTAATATTGATGTAATATTGCGGGGCGTAACATCATTCCCCCATTTGAAATATTTGTCCTCAAATGTTGACTGATGCTCTTATCATTTTCATAACTTATAGCTCTTGTGAATACCTCAATACTCTCCTTGCTATTTAGGCAGTTTTTCTGTGAATAAATCCAAAGGACAGGGCATTCCCCCCTTTAGGACTCTTTCCCACGCCTTAACTTGTGATCGAATTTCTTCCAATCTCGTAATTGTTGCTACCTTCTATCATGCAACCTCTAGGATAGAGACCTTGTAAGTGTTCCTATGTGACTCTTATCTCTTTTTTCCTCCAGCTTTTATCCAATATCTAGGCCTTACTTTGTGAACATATACAAGGCTTAATAAGATGCCTCTCTAGGCATCTATAGGTGTACTGAAGTTCTTCGTTCAGTACATTCTAGAACTTGCGAATATGACTATATCTTATTTCATAGACCTAGTTATACCTTCGTATGACTTTACTGCATCTATGTAGGTCATACTAGACAATAATTCTTACTTCTATTAATCATTACTAAGGTCTGTAACCAACTCTAGGTTACTCTCGTTGCTTATCCTCTAAACTAATGGCCTGATCTCATCTCATACTGTTGGAATTTTATCAATCTATTTTTGATTCACCTTAACATTGATCCATCATCTACCACAGATAACTTGATCTTTTATGTAACACCGCCGCTAGGGCTCGCGTTGTTACATCTCGCATTTCGTATGTTAAAGTTTCATCTTTCGTTAATTGACGTAGACTCGGGTATGAGATTATCTTGAGGTTAACGTATTTATACTATTTATAACAAGCGATAATTAAGTGTCATGAAGGATAAAAGGTGCCGAATTAAAGAAAACGAGTTTCATTGAAAGTGGCCAATTTGGGTTAAAATACGGGTCGAACGATAATACCCGATAATTATGGACTAGTACCATGCAAGGTACCATATGACCACGGTAGTATGATATATAAACTATATTAAAAAAATAGGTTGAAGATTAAGTAATTTAAGATAATTTTTAATTATGCGGGTAATTGGTTAATTACCGGGTAACGGGACATTAACTAATTTACTAATAAGTAGATAAAGATTAATAATTTCCCCCCAAGAAAATACATGGAATAAATAAAGCTTACCAAAAATATGACTAATTAGTCATATAATATTAGTGGCTGCCTAGCATATGCGTGTAAAACACATAAAAACCAATATGTGTGTATCAAAATTTGGTCTCTTTTAAATTGCATCTCTTAAAAGTTTGATTCAACTTTGGGCGGAGAACAACAAAACTAAAATGTAAGTCTTGCCTCCTCATTCTTAATAGTCAAGAGCAGAATGCTAAGATCATCCGAAAAGAAAAGGCTTCCAACGAAATTTTGCAACAGCGCAATTACAACGCGAATTTGTTAGAATCGTAGCAACGTAAAATTTTGCGGTTCTAAAGGAGTACGGTGCAATCTTATTCAAAAGTATTAAACGGGGTTTTCCCTACCCCAGGTATGTTAAGGCTAAACCCTTCCTTCATTTTGATTGATCTCGTTATTACATAAGTTTGATAACGAGGCATAAGGAAAAAACTCATATCCCGGAATTTATGTATATTTTGCTAGTCTTGCAAGTTACAATATTCTCTTTATCAGGACATCATATTCATTTGAGTATTTACATTTTCCACTCAAGAGAGTAGAGAGACTATATATACAGTATTACAGTATTTTGATTACCATCGAGCTATAATCGATGGGCAGGCCCCTATTAGGAAACCTTTGATTAGATGGTAAGTTATATACCGAGCCTACTCTGGCCGAGCACCTATGAGCGAGCCAAATTGGTCAAGATACAGAGCCTAGTATGGCTGAGCACCTATGAGCGAGCCTACTACGACAGAGGAGTTATATATATATATATATATATATATATATATATATACCGAGATTTATAGGGCTGGATAACTATTTTACTTACTAAATTGAGAGAGTTGAGTTAGTATCAACAGGTAAGCATATCTTCAGATTATCTTTGACTTCCAGCTACTTGCAGTTATTATATTATCAGTTCAGTTTCAGCTTTCAGTATATTGCCTTACATACTCAGTATATTGTTTCATACTTATGTCCCTTTTCTGGGGGTGCTGCATTTCATGCGTGCAGGTTCAGACAGACGGACAGGTAGGTCTCCTCATTAAGTGTTGCCCGAGTTCAGCTCATTCGGTAAGCTCCATGCCTTTCGGAGTTGTCAGGTCTAGAGCTTTATGTAAATCTATATATATATATATATATATATATATATATATATATATATATATATATATTTTATGAGTAGGTCGGGGAGCTGTTCCGGTCACAGTATACCAACCAGTAGAGGCTTGTAGACATATCATGTTAGTTAGTGCAGTATGTTTGGATTGCAGGTCTTATATGTATATTTGGTTGGTTTGTCAACTGTAGTGATTATGATGTCCTTGTCAGCCTAGTTTTATATTCACATCTATTTAGCATTCGCAGTTGTCTTTCAATTTGGCCCATGGCCAAAGTATGATATCATATGTTCACAGTCCCTTAGTTGCAAGTTGGTACACAAGGATAACTGAGGCACTGGGTTCCGGTCTCCCCCCCCCCCCCCCCCCCCCCTTAGGTTTGAGGCATGACACACGTCTCATCGAGGACATCCAGAGTAATTCGATTGATCCACCTAGAGGTGATACTATACTTCCACAATTCATGCAATCCTCTTCAAGTCATTACTCAATCGAAGGCCCAAAGGTTTTCCTTTGTCTATCATAATTACACCCTTATTCCACTACCATGGCCGTATTCCATGTCTTCTAAATGCTACTAGTCTTAGACTCTTCTGATTTAATTGTGTATGTACTGAGCCTTCTATAACTTAGAGAATCCATCAGCTCTCTTATTTTCAGGATCTTAATCCCAAGAACTTATCCATTCTTGTCACCTTTTCAGTCACCTTTTCTTATTCTTACTCATGTCTTCCCAAAACCTTGTTGCTCTACCATACTTTAGCTTGTGACCTACATATATCTATTCATACTTGTTCGCAACCTTCCTTCGACTTGCTTGCACCATAGATTTCATTATTTTATTCTAGAACATCAAGTGAGAGATCACATCATCTCTAACTCTTCTTTTACTCTTTAATTAGACCTTTTGGTACTTAGAAACCATAGATTGGAAGATATGCTACTGACGATGCCACTATTATTACTGGATATTGAATCCCTGTGCTTCAAGCCTTTTATCCAAAGTATGGACTACTCATAACTTTGTTCATTTGAGTATTTCGTACGATTTTCACCTGTTCCTTACTACCTTAAAATCTTTCATCGTATCTTCTATTTCTTTTATGATCTCCCTTCTACATAGGTATAACTCACGTCCATAACTTGAAGCTCTATTATAATTCTTGCACCTCTGGTGAATACACACTTCAGTGGTAGCTTCATATTGACTTCTTATGAGGATGGTACTCTTCTAAATGACTTTATCATAGACCATTATAGAATATGGCTGCTATACTATCTCTCGTATACCTCTGATATTAAGAATGATCATGCAATGCTCTTAATCACGATTTCTATAACTTTCTGGGTCAAATAAACAGACTTTTGATTTACTTTATTTTTGTAATTCTTTAGTTTCCTCTTCCTTCAGATCATCTTTTTGGTAGGATTAAGCTATCTCTCGATCTTCAGCTCATGGAATTAGTTATTACTTTAGCCTTTCATAGGCGTTATGGAATATCAATGACACAATCTTCTAACAACTCATTCCTTTGTCTATGACTTGGGCTCAATTCTTTCCTTTAACTTATACCAAAGTCTTCTATGTCTGTATGATTGTCAACATATACGTTGCATGGATAAAATTTTGAACTCTTAAGTGCGTTCATAACGTAACTAACTCATGATCATTAATCGAATAATTCCTTTCGTTCTTTCTCAGCTTTCTTTAAACGTAGGCAATTACATTTCCTGGTCTTCCTGCCCCTCTGTTGCGTGTATACTTAGCTTATCTTAGTTCCCACACATGCCGAAATTTTTGTGCAACTCACATGGTCTCGAATATTACTTTTATTTTTTCTTCCCGTTCCTTATCCATGCTAGGTGCCACTTTCTCATTGAGTGCATACAATTTTGTAGTGAGACTATTTTTTTTTCCTTTTTTTTTTCATGACCATTTCCTCTTTAGGTCATTGTGCTTAGGTTGAAGCCTTCTTCTTTATTTACTCAGTTAGTCTTTTGTTGTAGTACTTAGGGAAGACTTTCTAACTCTTGTGCTTGTAGTTACTTATTTCCACGCCCTTTTGCATGTAGCGTTGCTCCTGAACTGAAGTTTTGACTGTATTCCAGGTTAGACTATCTTTTATTTACATAACATTCATATGATACCTTTAACTACCACGACTCCTATCTTAATATTTCTCAAGTATTACAATGTCACATCTGCGAGACTAAATTTCCCATGTTGGGGTTCACTAAGTTTATCTTTCATTATCTATTGATTTGTCTGTATCCTCTTGTGTAGACATAACTAGACTTTTCACAAACCAAGTTCGACCTCCGTCAACATGTCGTGATGGAACCTAGTCCCTATGAATAGATAAGCCTAGCAATGCGGATTATCAACATAACTTGCAAAAATAATTAAGTAAAAGAAAAACGATAAATCTAAAACAAGGACTGCATATAAATGCCACTTGGCATATACAA
Source organism: Nicotiana paniculata (assembly GCA_005239505.1). Taxonomy (NCBI): domain Eukaryota; kingdom Viridiplantae; phylum Streptophyta; class Magnoliopsida; order Solanales; family Solanaceae; genus Nicotiana; species Nicotiana paniculata. Next base: position 94,929 of record ML313552.1, read on the forward strand.
CCCAAAATAATTCTTTAAAGGATTTTTTTGAAGTTGATTTTAAGGCATGATGATTTCACATATATATGTTATACTGTTGGAAAGAAAGGCTGTGCATCTTGTGATTTGATGACATTGATTTTATGTGTTTCTTGCTGCTCAAACCTGATTTATTTTGGTTACTACTGAGTTGGCGTACTCACATTACTCCCTGCACTTTGTGTGCAGATTCAGGTGTTAGGGCAGGGTGAGTTGTTTATCTGTTCCAGAGATTCTCGGAGGTTTGCGAGGTAGCTGCATGCATCCGCAGTCCTGCTCCCTCTCCTGCTTCTATTATAGAATTTATTTTCGTCGAGTTGTATATTTTATGTAGATTCTCATGACCAGTGACTCTTGGTTCTCGGGGGCTGTATTTAATGTTCAGTATAGATTTAACTATTTTATAAATGTTTAAAGGAACTTTTATGGGTAATCAATATAGTGAAGATGTAAATGGAAGTTATTATGATTCAAGTTTGCGTTTTGGCTGGCCTAGTTCCACGATAGGCGCCATCACGACAGGCCTAGATTTGATGTCGTGACAAAAACTTTTCCATTGCGGCGCACTACACGATCCACACATAAGAATGATACCATTGCATCATGCAACTCGATCCCATATATAACATCAATACCATGGCAGCATGCAATCTGATCCCATATATATAATCTCAATACCGTTGTGACATGCAATCCGATCCCAATATCATATCAATATTGTTGCGGCGTGAAATATGATCCCACATATACATATTATAATACTACAACCAGTTACGACGTATCTCATAATGTAACACAAAATGGAAATACACAAATAAAGTCTCTAAGACAGTTCAATATACATAGTAGGGTGAATTGGAACCAAATAAGGCCATTAACCAAGTAAAGACATAAGACAAGTAAAATCGGCTAACCAATACAAAAGCATAAAGCAAGTAAAGGCGATCAATAAATGAAGGCATGGTTACATGGAACATATAACAAACTGAGGCTGGTAACAAATAAAAGCATGAATTAACAAGTAATGGAAAGTAGCTATTAAATCAAAGAACGAGTAATAACATGGAACAAAAGAAAACATGGTATAAGTGAAAACATGCAATTAAGTAGCCCGCACCACATGTTAACCTATGACAAAGCATATGCACTCGTCACCTTGCATATACACTGTCCCTGCACATAAATCAAGTCGAAAATAGACAAATAAAGTTTTAATACCCTGAAGTCAAGATTAACTACGACACTTACCTCTTTTCGGAACAAAATTAACAACTAACTGCGATTTTTCCTGTAAACAAGCCTCCAAACCAACTGAATCAAGCCAAATATCATACAAACAATCTAAAATAAGCTTTAGAAACTATCCACGAATGAAAAAATCAATTTTGATCTTAATTAAAAAAGTAAACAAAAAGTCAATTGGGGCCCACGTGGTTGAAATTTGAGATTCAGACAAAATTTCATTCACCCTTTCACCCCTGAGTCTAGATACATGATTTGTTTCCGACCTTAATTCCAGGTCTAAATCTTAATTTATAAAATTCCTAAATTTTACCCAAACCCTCTAATTTCTAATTAAAGTTGATTACTAATGAAGTCTAGGGTTGAAAAATGAGCTGAGCCTATAATTCCTCATTCTTACCCAGATGCACGTATGGTTCCCAATTGCAATGTCCACAAATGTGAACTACTGATCGCAAATGCAATTAGTGCCATAATACCCAGATGTCGCAAATGCGACTATTCTTTCGTATTTTGAAAAGGACCTCGTCATCACAAATACGGCCAAAGGTTTGCATTTGCGAAGCTTCCTGCCTAGTTCAGTTGTCAAAAATGCAACTCAAAAATGAAAAATGCAACCTCCCACCAATCCGCAAATGCGACCACTCCTTCAAAATCAAACTCTTTAGTCTCCCACCCTATTTAATATTTTTGAGACTCACATCGCAAATGCGAGGCTCGCAATTTCAACCAGGTGCTCACAAATGAGAGACCCGCAATGTCACACCAGCAACTACTTTGCTTCAGCAATTCCAATATCAACCAAAAGACATCCGAAAATCACCCGAGCCCCTCGGGATCCTACCCGAACATTCATGCAAGTGTAATAATATTATACAAACTCGCTCACTAACTCAAATCATCAAAAAAAATCAAAATCAAGAATCAATCATCAAAACTAAAGATTTTTAACTTAAAAACTCAACTTTTGCCAATTTTCATATAATGTGCCGAAACTCCCTTAGGTCACTCGGTGTTGCACCCTATTTTGCACAATTCAAAACAAGATTCAACTAGTTTTTCTTCTGTTATTGATAAAAAAGCGTCGCCACATAATAATTTAATGTATATTAGGCTACCAATTTGTCGATAAGATTATTATCCTATTGATCTTCTAATAGGTGAGATTTGGGTAAGGTTTCTTATTCCTCTACGAGTAAGGTGTTAGGAAATCATTAAATTCTATCTAATGTAGCTCCTTAGAATGTAGGCTAGGTTTAGGAAAGTAAATGTCTACATTCTCCTTTATTAAGTGGTTAAAGTCTGCAAATTATTTTAAGTTTTGTTTGAAATCTACCATTTTGAAAGAAGGTTGTGTATATGTACTTTGGAAAAGAACTAATAGGTTTTATAAGGTTTATAGCTTATGAAAATCTTCTGAAATGCTTACACCTAGAAAGTTGAGCAAGACTAGTAAAATACTGTTATATATGTCTCTTGAAATAATATGGCTATTCGTGTAATTTGGTAGAATAAAAGACTACGTTTCATTGATATACCTTTGAGAATCAGTTTCAGTTGAAGCGATATTTTCGAAAAATTTCATTGAAGTTTGATAATTCCTAATCCTCGGCAATGTTTGGTTTTGCTCTTATTGAAAATTAGCCTTGTGAATGTCCTTTCAATTCCAACATTTTTAAGAGAAGGGTCGTTTTCTTTCAAAACTGTTTAAAACTCAAAACTTTGTTGAAAATGGTTAGTGATAACAGAAATGAAGTCTTTTATTTAGAAAGTATGTGATCAAAGTATCGAAATATTTCATGATATAAACTGAGTTCCTTCTTTATTTACCTATAGGCTTTGGTTTTTCTAGGTTCCTAAAATGAACAAAATACAACATAAGCATCCGATAATAATGTTCTTATCAACACATATAAATATAAATGAGTAGCCAATTTTATTGTCTAAAAGGAAAGGGGAAAGAAAACTATACTATTCGATATTGGGCCAGTGGACCAGGCCCAGCAGATCTTAAGCAGCAGCAAACTCCATTCAGCAAAAATGATCATACACTGGAACTTGGGCTATGTTCTAAAGAACTCAGCAGGACCAATTCAAACATGCATAGAAAATAAAAAATATAAAGAAATTAATGAAACTAAAATGGAGTCCAACAAATGAATTGTAACAAATAGAGATGATTAAAGAATACGATGAAACCAACTTTTATTTCCATTAATCGCAAGAAGATTAATAAGAGTCAATGATTAAAAGCTCGAAATAAAGCCTTATTTATAGTCAAGGTACCCTTTAAATCCCGGTCACTTAAGAGTTCACAAGGGTCTCACGGACCCCGGGTAGTGCTTGTGTTAGGAAAGGACATCTTTACCACAAACTCAATTTCATTCTAAATACCCTTAGCCGCTTACACTTTCTCTTCCTCATAGGTTTAAATAAAAATGAGGTATTCACTCGATAGTTAACATGACTACAATAGTTAACGTAAAAGGTTAAACTAAACTAGGTTTAGAAACTACAGAGAATATAATCAAAATGCAAGGACATGAAAAATTTAGGATTACGCCATTAACCTTAAGATCAGAACCCATAATGTAAAGGCCATCTACTACAAGTACTTATAATGTCCAGTGATATCAATGTTAATTCATAGCATGTATCAAACACTTAAGGAGACTATCACACATATGTAAAACAAAGAGAATTAGTGGTAAGCCGTTAGTAAGCTATCCAAGTTGAAAATATCTAATTGAGTGATATGAACATGGTGAATGATATGAGGAGATATAGGCATTCTCCGTGAGACGATCAGTCAATGTTTGTCCCTTGATAACTTTTTGCGTCACATACACAATATCAAATTCACTGAGAAGAATTTTCCATTTGGACAACTTTTCTATAGGCATTGGTTTCTGGAAGATGTACTTGAGCGGATCGAGTCGGGATATTAGATGCATGGTATATGCTGACAGGTAGTACCTTAACTTTTGAGTAATCCAGGTCAAATCGTAGCAGGTACGTTCTAACAAGGTGTACCTGGCTTCATACAGTGTGAACTTCTTGCTCAGGTAATAGATAGATTGCTCCCTCTTTCCAGTCTCATTGTGTTGTCCCAACACGCATCCAAATGCATTAACCAAAAATAACAAGTATAATAATAGTGGCTTCCCGAGTTCGGGAGGAACTAACACTAGTGGATTCAACAAATACTCCTGGATTCTATCGAAAGCTTTCTGACATTCTTCTTTCAACTTTGGAGCAGCGTCCTTCTTTAACAACTTGAAAATAAGCTCGCAGATTATTGTGGAGTGGGCTATGAATCTGCTGATGTCGTTTAATCTATCGAGGAAGCTCATCACATCCTTCTTCTTTTTAGGTGGTGGCAAGTCTTGAATGGACTTGATCTTTGAAGGGTCCAACTTTATCCGTTTCATGCTGACAATGAAAACTGGGGACTCCGAATGCACACTTCACAGGATTCAACTTCAAATTTTACCTCCGCAAATATTTGAAGAACTTCATTATGTCACTCAAATGATCCACACCCTTTTGAGACATGATGATGAAAGAATCCACATATACCTTAATTTCGTTGTGGATTATGGCGTGAAAGAGGGTTGTCATGGCCCTTATGTAGGTAGCACCGGCGTTCTTGAGGCAAAATGCATGACCCTATAGCAATAAACTCCCTATGGCATGTGTTGATATCCAATTTTTCTCTATATTAATTTCAAAATGCATATATATCTCCAAAACAATGCATAAGCTTCAATTAATATTTTTTCATAATTTCTGCATTTTAAAAGGATTTTTAATTATTTTATCCCAGTAGCTTTATCATATAAATAACTACTAATAGCATCACAAATTGTGTTATATTAATTTTATTACTTAATTTTATCCTTTATATTTATATTAAGCTTTAATTATTTCTTGAATAGCTATATTTATATTTCTTAGGTTATAATGACAATAACATTTCAATAATAGCCCATATGGGCATAATTACTTGATTTTACAAGAAAATGACCTTTTATATTTTTATAATATTAAATAATTATTTTAAATAATTTTTATGCATATATATTAATTTTTTCATTTATTAACTATTTTTATGAATTATTTTCAAATTAATTGGGTATTTAACAAATAGCCTCTTTTAATTTCGGACCTTAGCCCAATTACTACCCCAGTCCAATTAAATCAACCCAATACCTTAACCCTGATCCAATACCCATTAGCCCATAACCCTATACCCATAACCCTATTTTATAACCCGCTCGATCCCCCCTATATTCAACCCTGGCCATTGATCTCAAAAGATCAACGGTCTAGGACATTACTTCCATTTTTAATTACCCAACAACCCCCAACCCTAATCATTTTACCAAGTTCCGCCGCCCCTGAATCCCTTTTCCCTCTCTTCTCTCTCGCCCTTCTTCCTAACCCTAGCCCGTCGTCACCTGAACCCCTTCAATTCTTGGGGTTTTCCTTTGATCTTAGGCCCCATCTGGCCTCATTTATTTACTTGTGTTAGTATTTTTGTATTATTTGAGGGAATATCAAAGAGATTCAATATAGACTCGGTCCAAATCCTTCAGTTTCTCGATGAATCCGCTTGTGTTCATCTCTATGTTTGTGAGTATTGTTATCTTCATGTTTATGACTTCAAATCTCTGGTTCAAACCGGATTTTTCTTACCTCTGTCTATTCTTTAAAACCCTAGTCACTTTCTACTTGAGTCTGTTCAGATTTCTGTAGATCTGAGATGATTTTAAGTTGATCTATTTAAGATCTTCTGTTTTTCTTATTATGGTTAACCAATTTTTGTTTTTCCCTAAAAGTTAGAGTTTCATCTTTTAAGTTTCTGCAAAATAGTTCTAAAATATTTAAGCATTTAACTCTGGTTCTCTATATTTTTTCAACTGTTTTTCATGGCTATGTTTTAATCCCTAGGGTTTCTAATTATTCCCCTGTCTGTGCTGATATTTTCCCGTTATTTTTTCGCTCTGTCAATTAAAAAGGATTAATTGATTTTTATTTTCCTAATTAGGGTTTGGAATTATGTTTTCTTTTACAACTGATAACTCTTTGATGATTTTACTTATTCTTTCCTTATTTGTGACTCATAAGTGGTAGTGTCTTCCTTAATTATGTTAGTGGCCTCATTTAAGGGTATGGATTGTTTTGACCGACCTATAAATGGTCTTTAGGCTTATTTCTTACCTTATTTAACTTCAATCCTTTCGGCTAACTGATTTCATATGAGATTCTCCTTTATTTAAGAGATATTTCCCAGATTCTATTTTATTCATTAATTGGGTTTAGCCCTAACTGATTGGTTAACTGATTTGCATACTTTATCTATGTACCGTTAATTTTCCTTGCCTTATTTGTTTACTCTGTTGAATGCTATATAACACCATTCTTATTTTCAAGACACAAAAAAACACCTACACACACATGCCTATGCTTACAGCACACACTAAGACACAAACTCACGTAACACACACAACTTGAGTTCTTTCTATTACTTTGATTTGCTGCATTGTCTAGCCGGCTGAAAGCCAAGGCTAGACTATTAGATTCCAATTGCCTTCACCTTTTTGTTTTCTATCTCCTTAACTGGCATGCCTCAATTTCTGTTATCATGTTCTATGCTATATGCTACTTAGCCAGTTTACTATAGACAGCAACATGCTTCTGTTTTGATATTTGTTTCCTGGTCATCTTTTTATCAACTACTATGCCTCAATTCTTATTCTGTGTGACTTATATGACTAGCTTACTTCGAACCTCGATATGTCATATTTATTATATGTTTCCAGTTTACTTTCTAACTAGTATTCTTTAGTCTTGGTTACTTCCTTGTTCCACATATATGTGTGGTTAGTGCTTCAAATTCCAACATGCTTCTGCCAGACATATAGTTCATGTTCTGTTTCTTTTTTAGTAGCTATGTCTTAGTTCATGTTCTCTTATTCTACTTATTGTAACTTCAGTATGTTTCTCTGCTTAATACATGTCTATATGTTTTCACCTAGTAATAATTAATAAACTAAGTCAACTTCAGCAATGTGAAACCTTATTGATTTAATTGTGACCCTATTTAGTTCTGTCTATAATTTAAGTGTTCCTGCTCTTGTTGTGATTGTTTAATTACTGGTACCCATGTCTGAACCAATCTACTGAAATGTGGTTCTGTTCTGTTTGTAATCTTGTTACTTGTTTCTATTCACTTCAAAAAATCAAACTGCTTTTCTAAAATTATTCCCTACCCTGATATACTGTTTTCAAACTTCTAATCTTAGTTATCTAGGGTCCTACCACCCCCAGTGTGACCACTGCCTAGGGTCCATGAGACTCCTCCAAACTCTGACACGCTAGGGCTGGTCTTCCAATTTACAACTATTTCTCTGAGAAAGGATCTAGTGTGACTATTGCCCGGGGTCCCTGAGGCCCTTGGGAACTTTGACACACCAGAAGCTCATTTGTGTATTATGGATGGACTACCTGTGGACATCAGACTTGCTGGTTTGAAGACCTGGCTTTCGGGTTGATGTTGGGCCTGCTAAGGCACCCTATAGTGTAATGAGTAGCTTTATATAATTCATTCATATTGGTATGTAATAATATAATAATCCTTGTAAAAACATATATGGGGTTATTAGTAAAAGTTGGGGAGGAATTGTTATATATCTTTGTCAGGTTCAGGTAGAAATCATGCTTATAGGTTTGTTGTGGTGATTCTTTATGTGCATAACATTAGAAATCATGCCCATTGGGTCTTGTCTCACTTTTTGAAATATGAAGTTTCATGCTTTGCATCCTAGAAATCCTATTTATAGGTCGTTTACCAATTCTGCATCAAGAATCCATGTTTTATGCATATTTTCAAATCTCAATGTGCATTAAAAATCATGTATATAGGATCTTCTTTGTGAATTATCGAACTTGTATGACATACTGTTAATGTCTCTGCCCCCTTAGATATCATGTCTATCGGAAATAAATATAAAATTAGTTTTTTGCATTAGATATCATGCCTATAGGAAGTAATACATGTAATCGGTTCTAACGCTTAGAAATCATGCCTATAGGAGTTAACTAATTCTGCAAAAATTAGAAAGAATGCTTATAGGATCTAAAGAAGATAAAAAACCTATCTGTTAAAATCAGTAACTCGTTTATGAACTATGTTATAGGTCAATAATTAACAGTTATAGATACCATCCCTATAGGATTCTGTTCTAGTTATTACTTGGGCAAACTTATTGGAATTCTAGGGCTAAAAAGAACTGTGATTTATTATTGCTTGAAGTTTGCCAAGATTCAGATTTTTTGACAAAATCAGTAGGAAAACTGATAGGAATCGCTGTTTGTTTGTCACTTAGTTTTCTCATTTTTTAGCAATCTAGGCCAGTCTAGAACTACCTTAAATAGAAGTCATAAACACCTCCAGGGCCATAGATAAGTGACGAGTAGTGCATGCATAAGGCACGAGTTAGAAGCTACTAGGACGCCTAAGTAACAACTAAAAGATAGTAATTGGGTAGTAAATGAGATGATGACTTGTGCGCTAATACTATGTGTAGCACCCCGACCTAGGGAAAGTTACCAAGTATCGCATGGAAATGATCCTATAGGCTAAAAAATTTAGGACCCTTTAATTCCTGTTCTAAATAATAGTTGTCTAAATTGCTTTATTTTCCTTTAAAGAATAATTTGTTTAATTGAGTTTGGCCGGGATCCACTGTTGTGAACCTCGAAGGATGTTTAACACCTTCCCCTCCAAGTAATTTCGAGCTTTTACCCGAATCTCTGCTGACGTAAACTAGTTTCATGAGTTATTAGGTGCCCTAACGCACCTTAATCTGTTAGGTGACGACTCTTCAAATCCCATATCCCATCCCAAAAGAAAGGGAGTTGTCTCAGAAATGTCGAAACCTAGACTCCGCGAGGAAAAAGGTGGCGCGACAGAATGGCGACTCTGCTGGGGATTTCCCTTAGGCTCTTACCATAACAAACTTGCGTTTTGTGAATTAATCTTAAGCATGATTTATTCTGTTAATACGTGCGCACCCTTTCCCTTTCCCCTTCCTGTGAATTTAATTGCCTATGTTCAAGAATTTATGATTTTCTACAGATTCTTACTTGTTTCCTTCTTTTCCTTTCTTAATGTCTTTCAATTATTAAATACCGCATTTGTTATTTTTTTAACGTGCGAATACGTGACAACATGCTATTTTCTGTTGCATAAATTATGCTCAACATCATATTCCACTCGTGCGTAATCAATACCACAACAATTCTTGATGAGTGTTTGCGCTCTTCTTATATATCACCCCTTGCAATTCATTTGCGGTAAAGCTAGTCGATCAGCGGTGCAGTCGACGGTTCTGTTCCTCTCCCCCTCAAGTTGTCCGCCTGAGGGTACCAGTCTAGGCTTCTATAGAAACCTTACTCTGATTTTTATTGTACATGCATCATGGTCAAAACCTAGTCAGGGTTAATATGTTGTCCACATAATAACCCTTTAGGAAAAGCCTTATCCAAAAGTCCACCGGGGTCTCCATAATCCCAACTGACGCAACCACGATATGTGTATTAATTTGGAGAAATAAGTGCCAATATGCTAATCACTGATGTATAAGTATTCTAATCTGGAGGGGGAAAGGGTCAAACCTTATTTGTTTTGCAGAAATGAGTCACGAAGTCCCCAGGTTCGGCATGGTCCAAAGAATACCACCATTGTTGCTGGATTGGTGGGAGAACCTTTTGCCAAGTGACAAAGACCATGTGAAAAGGGTCCTCGGAAACCTACCCTCTTTACTGTATATCCAACCAAACAATATGTTGATCGAAGCTGCCACGATGTTCTGGGACAGTGAAAAGTCCGTGTTACGTTTTGGCAACATAGAAATGACCCCTCTCTTGGAAGAAATAGGGGGATTCACCGGGCTACCTTGGGACAATCCTGGTTTATTGTTACCAGAAAACCGTGCCACTAGGGGATTTTGGAAAATGATGGGCTTGAAGAAGAACGACGATTTGGAGTGTTTGAAGAAGTCCTACATACCCTTTGACTACCTCTATGAACAATACAGTCATAGAAAGTCGTACCGTATCTTCCATGATGAATTCTCTATCACTTCTTTGGATCATATTCACCGCAGGGTTTTTGTGTTTGTTGTTTGCTTCCTGGGTATGATGGTGTTCCATATGCAAGGGGATAAAATTCACACCACACTGGCTATGGTTGCAAAACATTAATGGAGGGGATCGAGTGGAAAACATATACCATTGTCCCTATGATCATAACTGACATCTACCGAGCCTTGGACCGCTGCCAGAAGGGGTTCAACCACTTTGAGGGTTGTAATCTACTACTACGGGTTTGGTTATTGGGGCATCTCCAAAGGGGTCAATATCGTCAAGAGCTTCCACGAAGGGTATGGAATGATCATATAGCCTTCCATCACCCTAAGAGAATGACTTACATCCTGCATAGGTTTGCTCAACCAGAAAGTGCTACAGAGTGAATGTAGTTTTTCGAAATTTGACTAAGGATCAGGTTCAATGGATGTTCGAATTGTTCCCCACTAGTGAGTTCATCATCATATCCACTGACACTCCGCACTTGGTGTTGATCGGGTTAAGAGGTATATAACCTTATGTTCCCATTAGGGTTATGAGATAGGAAGGCAGGAAGCAGTTCATACCGCGTGTTACAAAAATGAGTCATTACCGGGCAGATTTTCAAGACGACGACATCCCATACAAGTGTGAAGCCCAGCATATGTGGCACCTAAAGGTTATTGTACAAAGGGACACCATTGTTCCAGACATGTACCATGCAGGGCATGTACACTTTTACATATCATGGTTGGAGGAAAACTTAGCAGGGATAGTTGCGCGGGGAATCGGTCGAGGAAACATGGTCATAGACGAAGATGGTGAAGCCCAAGTACAATACAACAAGCTGCACAAAAGGATTAACGAATCTGAGGCCGAGCATCTGGAGATACACGAGACAGACATGAGGTTGATCAATAAATGGAGGGACCTGGCTATCAACTCCAATGAAAGGCTGGATTTTCTGGAGCAGGGTTTGATGGAGCTCGAGGGGAAGACAAGGAAAAGAGTCGCCGACTGCCAGAATGCTAAGGGAGGCGAAGAAGGACATCTAGCAAGGGTATACCTGCTGTTGGGCATGCACGGCCAGGGGAACCTGATCAATGTAGCCATGAAGATCAAGCCTGGGGAAGGTTGTTCTTGGACCAAGTAGATTAGGTTTATCTGGTTTTTAAAATGTAATAAGCCCAAATGCCATTAATGACTTATCTTATTTAGTGTCATTTTAGATTCATCTACTTTTATATTAATAAAATGAGGCAATTATTGACACTAAAGTTCTCCAAATCAACTTGTCGCTAGGCCTACCTCGGGCACAACAAGGCTCCCAAATTAGGACGCGAGTTTACATTCCCGCACTATATTTTTAGATATTGCAAATAGTCTTTTTGGAACCCTTACTGACTTAGTTACCTTTTATTTTACTTTCCTTTTTGATTATTCCCATTCCCCAATGTTGGTTCGCGCATACTGGCCTTATCAACTTATCATACCAGATCCAGGGGCCCTCCACCTTCTCCTCCTCCTAGTCCACCAAAAGGCAAAGGAAAAGCAAAAATGGATGTTCTGAACAGCATCAGAATGGACAACACTACACATGTTGAGAATGCGGAAGCTTCCGATGGTCGGGTCATTCAGGCCTCAAATGATTTGGTTTTACGACTTTAGCAGAAGATACTTGAACTAGAGGGAGAGCTTGAGCAGGTCCGTAATTTGGAAAACCTCTCCCTCACACTAAACGTCCCAGATATCAACCATCCAAATACCCAAAACCTGGCACGTCCTCAGAATACATCTAACCAACGCCCGTAGAATCCTCCTGCACCTTACCAGTATACAACTCCGCCTCAATATCAACCTCTCCCTCCTCAATACCACCAAACCACCTATCAAACTCCCCAAAATACCCCAAAAATTATCCCCGAACCCCAAAACTCAACCAATGATCACCACTAAACCCAGACTCCTGTCATTCACAAGAACAACACCATATATGTGGAAACCCTACCTCACTCCACTCAACAAATCTCATGTACACCAGAATTCGCTGAGAAGGACGTGCTAATCAAGAAATGGCTGAGGAACTCAAGAAGTTGATAAGTCAAGCTTAGGGTGTTGAAGGGGGTAACGGTACCGAAGGTCTGAATTACGAGGATTTGTGCATATAGCTGGATGTGGAACTTTCGGAGGGTTACAGACCTCCTAAGTTCGTAATGTTTTATGGAACGGGCGACCCCCAGGTTCATTTGAGAACTTACTGTGACAAGCTCGTAGGGGTTGGAAAACACGAAAGGATTCACATGAAGCTGTTTATGAGAAGCCTTACTGTTGATGCCCCATATTGGTACATAAGCCAGAATCCTATGAAGTGGGCCAATTGGGTAAGCATGGCATCAAATTTCATTGACAGGTTCAGATTTAATACGGAGAATGCACCAGATGTCTTCTATATCCAGAATCTAAGGAAAAAGCCAACTGAGACTTTCCGTGAGTATGCTATTCGGTGAAGGTCAGGCAGGCGTTAGATGAGGATCAGATGAACAAGTTCTTTGTCAGGTCACAAGATCCACAATATTACGAGAGGTTAATGGTCATTGAGAATAACAAGTTCTCCGACATCATCAAGCTAGGAGAAAGGATTGAAGAAGGTATCAAAAGCGAGAATAACAAGTTCTCCGACATCAACAAGCTAGAAGAAAGGACTGAAGAAGGTATCAAAAGAGGGATGGTAACAAATCTTGAGGCAGTACAGGCCACGAACAAGGCATTACAATTGGGTGGCATAGCAAAGAAGAAAGAAGTAGGGACAGTGATGGTAGCCCAAGGTCAAAAATATCCATTTGTATACCAAACGCCTCCACCCACATACCAACCTTCGCCTCCCAGATATTCTCAACCCACTACCGCCTACCACACCTATAACACCGAACCATCCTATTATCAATCACCTCCAACTCGTCCAAAATACCAAAAACCCAGGCCTAATTTTGATCGCAAACCACCCAAACAGTACACTGCCATTGCTGAACTCATCGACCATTTGTATGAAAGGTTTAAAGCCGCTGGATATGTCACCCATATTCCCGTTGTGGCAATGGATAATTCATCTTAATGGGTCAATCCAAACAAGACATGTGCATATTATTCCGGTATGAAGGGACACACTATTGACGAGTGCCGCACCTTGAAAGACAAGATCCAAACATTGAATTATAGTAACGCCATACAGGAGAAGGAAGTTGCACCCAACGTACACAATAATCCTCTCCTAGATCATAGGTGTGGAGGGGTCAATGTGATAGAAACTGATAAAGAGTGGGATCTCGAGGGATCAATCAAGCTTATTCGAGAAGGTGATGATCCTAAGAAACCTGCAGTCACACTCAATCCCATTGTGGTGAAGGTACAACCACAAATTGAAATTCAGATAGCCGCATCGGTTCCTTTAGAAGTATAAGTAACACCACTCATTCCATTTGAAGTGGAGGTGGACACACCTTTCACTGTAAAAGTGGCATCCACACCATCCTTCAGTTCCAATGCTGTACCTTGGGATTATGTGGCCGAGGTTAGAAGAAAGGGAAATTCAAAGAAAAAAGAATGGAATGACCAGAACAGGAAGGGTTTATACACCTGAACATCTTGGAGAATCCAGTAAGCAAGCTTCTAACAAACCGCCCGTCATTGAGACTAGTGCAGATGAACGTTGGACGAAGGTACATGCAAGGTAGTACTCTTTCGTTGATCATCTGAACAAGACTCTCGCTCAGATATCTATCTTGTCGTTGCTGCGAAATTCTGAGGCACACAAGAATGCTCTAGTGAAGGTGTTGAGTGAAGCATATGTTCCCAATGACATCACTGGTGGATAAATGGCTAATATGGTGGGGCACGTGATAGAGAGCCACAAGATCACTTTCAATGAGGACAAATTTCCACTGGAAGGGTTGAATCACAACAGGGCACTACACATCACAGTGCAGTGCGAAGACAAGTCTACTTCCAGAGTTCTGATTGACGGAGTATCCAGCCTCAATATTAGCCCATTGACAAAGATGAAGAGGTTGGTCAAAGGCCTACTTGAGATACGAGAAGGAACTATGAATGTTAAAGTATTCGACGGGTCTTAAAGGGCTACCATCGGAGAAATTAATCTCTGTCTTCAAATGGGTCCTACCTGGTTTGATGTGGAGTTCCATGTACTAGATATATCCGCCTCCTGCAATCTGCTGTTAGGACGACCTTGGATACATGACGCTGGGGCCGTAGCATCTACTTTACACCAGGATGTGAAGTTCGAGTGGAACCATCAAGAAGTATTTATCCATGGAGATGGGAGCAACCCCATTTACACAAGTCAGACTATTCCGGTGATTACAAATAGAAGAAAGATAGGCGGAGAGACCTACCATCGTATTGAACGGGTTAACGTGATCGAGCAAGATAATTGGTGGAGTAGCACAATAGCAAGCATGCTAGCATGGAAAGGATATGATCCCGACAAGGGGCTTGGTAAAATCTTCAGGGTATCTCCAAGCCAATACAACCAAAGAGCCATGGTACCACTTTTGTGTTGGGATACCAATACACCTGGCAAGAATATCGAAACTAGTCACCACCGTGGCATGGTCCATACTACCCTCATGAGCAACCCGTGCACTTGAGTCAGACCTTCCATCAGGCCGATATAATATGGGGATCAGAGGAAGAAGAAGCACTGATAACATTGAGGAATTGTTCTTGCAAGATGATGATAGAGGGACTGTTGTATGATCGTCGATGAGGAGAAGGAGGAACGCCCTACCATCCAAGTTGTGGAAAGAGGAGCATTCTTCAAGAACTGGACTGTTAGACCATCAATGGCCCGACGAGTCTCGAGTAGCAAGGCTGAATAACATTGTTTACTTTTCTAAAAAATGATTTCCACTTTTTCTTTTTGTTTGAATAATATTTTTAATGATTCCAAAATGTTATTTGAGCTATTGAAAATAATTTTTATTTAACTCTTTAAATAGTTCGATATTTTATTATTACTGGTTTTCTCTCATGTTTTTATCCCTACAACATTACTATTTCCTATCTTGATGAACCGACACTTGTGACATGTAGCGAGATAACACAACAAAAGGACAGTGATTCAAAAGAGGATTCAATAGATGAGAAGATCGTCAGAGAAGTAGAGGATTTTGAGAACAAACCAAGTCCAACCTGGACGAAACTGAGATAGTCAACTTGGGAAATTCTGAAACTGTCAAAGAGACCCGCATCAGCATCCATTTGTCACCATCAGTGAAAGAGGAATACACTCGGTTCTTGAAAGAGTATGATGACATCTTTGCATGGTCATATAACGATATGACTGGATTAAGCACATCCATTGTGGACCACAAGTTGCCCACAAACCCAATGTGTCTGCCAGTAAAGCATAAACTCATGAAGTTCAAGCCATATATGAGTTTGAAAATAAAAGAGGAAGTTACTAAGCAGATCAAACCCAAAGTCCTCACGGTAGTTGAATATACGACTTGGTTAACCAACATCGTTCCAGTTCCAAAGAAGGATGGGAAGGTCAGATTCTGCATCGATTATCGAGATCTCAACAAGGCCAGCCCAAAGGATGATTTACCGTTACCAAATATAGACATCTTGATCGACAATTGTGCCAAGCATGAACTCCAGTCTTTTGTGGATTGCTTCACCGATTACCACCAGATCTGGATGGACGAGGAGGACGTTGAGAGAATAGCCTTCATTACACAGTGGGGGGTGTACTGTTACAAGATGATGCCGTTCGGCTTAAAGAATACTGGGGCCACCTACATTAGGGCCATGACTACTATTTTTCATGACATGATACATAACGAGATAGAGGTGTACGTAGATGATGTTATCATCAAATCCAGGAAGGCCACATATCATATAACATACTTGAGGAAATTCTTCGACAAACTGCGGAAGTACAACCTAAAGTTGAACCCCGCGAAGTGTTCATTCGGGGTTCCTGCCGGAAAGCTATTGGGATTCATCATCAGCTGTCGGGGAATAGAATTGAATCCATCAAAGGTCAAAGCCATCCAAGAATTAGAACCGCCAAAAAGCAAGAAAGATGTAATGAGTTTCCTGGGGCGTCTCAATTACATCAGTCATTTCGTACAAAGTCCACAGTGATATGTGAGCTGATTTTTAAGATGCTGAAAAAGGACGCTGCAACTAATTGGACCGAGGATTGTGAAAAGGCTTTTGACAAAATGAAGGAGTACCTGTCCACAACACCACTCTTAGTCCCGCCAGAGCCTGGTAAACCACTACTAATGTACCTTGCAGTGTTAAATGGAGCCTTCGATTATGTCCTGGGACAACATGACAAAACAGGAAGAAAAGAGCAGGCCATATATTACTCAAGCAAAAAGTTCACTCCTTGTGAAGCACGATAGTCTCTGCTGGAACGCACTTGTTGTGCTCTGACACGGATAGCTAAAAAGCTAAGGCATTACTTCTGTCCCTATACTTCATATCTCATATCAAGTATGGATCCCCTGAAGGACATCTTTCAGAAACCCATGCCTACTGGAAAGCTGGCCAAGTGGAAAATCTTGCTAAGTGAGTTTGACATTATCTATGTAACTCAGAAAGCAGTCAAGGGACAAGCATTAGCAGATCATCATGCTGAGAATCCTGTAGGAGGAGAATACGAAACCCTAAAAATGTATTTTCCTGATGAGGAGGTATCATTCGTAGGAGAAGACATTGTCGAAGGCTACAACGGTTGGAGAATGTTCTTTGACGGAGCGGTGCACTTCAAAGGAGTCGGCATTGGAGCCATTTTTGTATCATAGACTGGCCAACATTATCCGGTGTCTGCAAAGCTCAGATTCCCTTTCACCAACAACATGGCGGAATATAAAGCTTGAACATTAGGGCTCAACATGGTTGTTGGTATGAACATTCAGGAACTACTAGTAATCGGCGATTCAGATCTGCTTGTGCATAGGTACAAGGAGAATGGGCTACCAAGAATTCCAAGATATTTCCGTACCTGCATCATTTGCAAGAAATGAAGAAGAGGTTTATGAATATAGAGTTTTGAAACGTCCCCATTTAGAATGAGCTTGCTGATGCGTTGGCTACTTTGTCATAAATGATACACCACCCAGACGAGAATTTCATCGATTCCATTCTGGTAAGGATTCATAATCAGCCGGCATACGGTGCCCATGTCGAAGAAGAAACGAATGGAAAACCCTGGTTCCACAACATCAAAGAATATTTGACGAAATGAGAATACCCGGAACATGCAAACCATACTCATAAACACACCCTTCAGAGGTTTTCAAATCATTTCTTCGAGAGTGGAGGAACCCTATATAGAAGAACTCCTGATCTGGGATGTTAAGGTGTGTCCACACAAAGGAAGCTTCTAAGTTGCTCGAGGAGATACATGCCGGAACCTGCGGTCCACACATGAACGGTTTTGTCTTGGCCAAGAAGATACTCAAGGCCGGTTATTTTTGGATGATCAAGGAAACATATTGAATTCGGTATGTTCAGAAATGCTACCAATGTCAAATACATGCAGATATGATAAAAGTACCACCGAACAAGCTTAACGCAACAAGATCACCCTGTCCCTTCGCCACTTGGGTAATGGACGTCATTCGCCCAATCGAGCCCAACGCATCAGACGGGCACCGGTTCATTTTGGTGGGTATAAACTACTTCACTAAATGGGTTGAAGCTGCATTTTTACAAAGCTGTGACCAAGAAGGTCGTTGTGGATTTTCTTTGCGATCGGATTGTTTGCCGGTTCGGGGTTCCGGAATCTATCATCACTGATAATGCCGCCAACCTCAATAGTGATCTAATGAAAGCCATGTGTGAGACTTTCAAAATCAAGCACAAGAATTACACATCATATAGGCCTCAGATGAATGGAGCCATGGAGGCTGCCAACAAGAACATCAAGAAGATACTAAGGAAAATGGAAGAAAATCACAAACAATGGCACGCGAAGCTACCTTACGCCTTACTGTGATACTGTACGACAGTCCGCACATCAACCAGGGCAACCCTTTATCTATTGGTTTATGGCACTGAAGTTGTCATTTCCATAGAAGAGGAAATTCCTTCCTTAAGGATTATACGAGAAGTCAAACTGACGCAGAATAGATAAGGAGCCGCTATGAGCAGCTAGCTCTCATAGACAGAAAGATGATGAACGTGGTATGTCACGGTCAAATTTATCAGAGCAGAATGTCTAGAGCCTTCAACAAAAGAATCAAGCCGAGACAGTTCAAACTGGGGAAGCTGGTGTTGAAAAAGATCTTCCCGCATCAAGATGAAGCAAAATGGAAATTTTCTCCCAACTGGCAAGGTCCTTTTATGTTCACGGAGACTGATAGAAGGAGCACTAATACTCGCAGAAATGGACAGGGAAATTTGTCCAAAGCTAATCAACTTAGACGCAGTCAAAAGATATTGTGTGTAAATCATTCTTAGGTTCTCTACATGATGTAAATTGAACTACGCTCGACCTAATTCTCATTTAAGAAGGGATACATAGGCAGCCATGTTGGTTCGGTCACAACTCAATAAAATTTCCACTTTTCCCCACAATCAGAAACTGGGGCAGAATTTTGAGGAGGACCTCAAAATCCCGAAGCAAGTTCAGCCAACCGCAACGTACGAAGCGGTTAGAAAGGTCATCTAGTCAATTGGGGCAGAAATTTCAGGAGGACCCTCAAAATTCTACGGCAAAGGAAGTCGTGATGTCTCTAACCATATCATAATCACTGGTTCATCTAACTAATTACTAAGCTATATTTTAATATGTCTTTGAAAATTATACATGCATGCTTTTGAAAATAAACTTAGCTTTAACAAATTCTTTCCCAATAATTTGAACAGGATCCTCAGACAGAGCAGAGGAAATCAAGCAAGCAAACAAAGGCACGAACTGACCTCCCCTTTGCAAAACTCACGATTTTTCTTTGAATGCAGGAATGAGGGATATGCACACCTTGGAAATGCAGTCTTCATAACAACAAAGATACCAAACTCATCTCTATCTAAGAAATTATAAAGACCCGTAAAATTTCAAGTCTAAAAATAATGCCCGAATGGGTCCCCATGTGGTTATAACTGTAGAATTTCTTAAAACATACCCTTGTGGAGTAAAAAGTACCCCGGGACTTAAAAGATAAATGTTTCCAAAATTGCACAGATCTACGGTCCAGTATACGATCATAGATCAGGTATACGGACGCATGGTGGTCGCATACTTGGATAGTCTACTATCTAATTTGAGGACAACTATGCGGCCCATAATGCGATCACATTTCATGAATGTGGGCCGCATAGCTGTCGCATCCCTGCACCTCCATTTTTGTGGAGGAGGTTATGCGACGCACTATGCGATCGTGTAACAGGTATGCGCACCGCATAGTGGTCGCATACCTGGGCAGTCTGGTTCCCCTTTTGGCCCATTTGAGGGACATTTATGTGACATGAATGCAGACCGCATAGAAGGAATGTGGTCGCGTTCCTGACTGCATTTCCTGCTTCAGGGCTTTTAATTTATAATTTTTATACCCGACCCCAGCTTAATAAAACACTTACCCCCCTTCATTTTATCGGGTATCTGAACAAAATAGAGAGAAGTAACCTATGCATGTTCATGGTTTGTCCTAATCTAGCAAAGTGTGTAAGTTAGAGTAACCTTCCACTAAAAAGGGGATTAATTAATCAAATGGATCACATAGTGTTTGCTAAAATGCCCAAATGAGTTCATGATTTCTAATTCTTAGTCTAAAATGGCATCTTGTAAATTAGATTGGAGGCGATAGAAGGTCTGGTGGGCTGAGAATAGATATTAAAGGGGAATTTTGACTCAAGGTATGTATGGCTAATTTTAATCTTTGTAGAGTCACCTTGTTGGTGTCCGAGCATTCAGTATGAGTTCCTTGCTTACGCATATGTGAAATTATATTTCTAAGGTGTTGAGGCGTAAGATTTTGTTCTCTGATTGTCTTAGTTGATTTTCATGCCACCATGCTATATGAGATTGTGAAGGGTGATTCTTTGTGCTTACTCTATTATTTGAGAACTCGTTAAATGCTTGAACATATTGGGATGAAAGGATGTGCTACTGAATGAAAGAAATGATAACGAACCCAATTGTTGAATTTATCTAAGTGCTAAAGGGAGTGTAGTAAATGATGTGAAGGAATTGTAGATTAATTTAATTGAGCTAAATGACTGTGGCAATACCGTATGTGACTCACTGTTTGGTAAGGATTATTGTGCCCTTTATTCCTCTTGGTTATTGGTTGTTATAAATTTATACTCTCGATGATGAAAATCCTTGTGATTGAATTGTTGGTTGTTGTTGCTATCAAATGTGATTGTACGGTGGGATCGGGTTGCGCGCCACAACAGAAGAAATAAGGTTGAGAAGAAATAAGGGTAAAATGTGATTGTATGATGGGATCGTGTTGCGCACCGCAAAATAAGAAATAAGGTTGAGAAGTAATAAGGGTGAAAGTGATTGTACGGTGAAATCGGGTTACGCGCTGCAACAGGGGAACAATTTAAATAAGAAATTATGGAAACCTCAATTATGGTTCTCTGTATCTCTGTGCAATATTTGTTTGGGTTTCTTTAACTGCCTCTTATATGTGTATTGTTTGATTTTACTTAGAGTAAAGTTGTTCATACATACTAGTACTATTCCATGGTAGTAACGTCCCTTTTGCCAGGGGCGATACATCTTTTATATGGATGTAGGTGGTTCTATAGCAGGTAGCTCGGTCCGCTGATAGTGGTGCCTTCCTTTCATCTCCTCAGCAGTTCTGGTGAGCCCCACTTCCTTTCGTGGTCGTGCGTTTGTCTATGCCATCTTTTTTTGTATATTTTGTTCCGTTAAGGTATAGCCGGGGCCTTATTGCTGGCAAGTTTATATACTCTTCCCCGTATCTCTAGAGGATCCGTAGACATTATGTGGGTTATATATATGTAGTTGGGGTATTTGTCGTGCTCGTTTGTAATCACGATCCCGTATCGGGAGTGTTATATTTTAGAATGTATGTTTTGGGAAGATTAAATGTTGAAAATGTTAAAAGAGGAAATTTGACTAATGTCGTAAATGCATGCTTTGATTCTATTTTGTTGTTTCACTTATAAATGTATATTATGAACACAGGGAAATGCTTTCAGTAGGAAAGGCAATCCAGGTCCGCTTGACCGGGTTTATCCGGTTAGGCGCCGATCTCGTCCCTCGGTTTTGGGGCGTGACAAACTTGGTATCAGAGCCTAAGGTTTTAAAGTGACCTAGGATGTCTCTCAGCCGTGTCTAGTAGAGCCCTTCTTATCAGTGTGTTGTCGACCACATCTATAATTAGGGGGCTATATTAGGAATTTCACCTTTCTTTGATACTCCAATAATGCGAATGAGCAATCATGACACCATAATCCGCGAATTTGAAGCCATGAGGAGGGAGTGATCCCACCATTGAGTCCGAGGAGATTGCCAAGGACTTGTTAGGAGAATGTATTGAGATTTGGAGGGATTGGTAGAACCTATCACTAAGAGGGGAGTGTCCTTATCCCTATTGATGTCATTGCACCACCAAATCCTATAATATATCGGCGTGGTACCAACGTACGTTAGGGATGTGGAGTCGAGGGGCATCGATTCAGCTATTGACCTATCGACCTAAGTTCACCAAGTAAGTCACTCCTTAGCACAACCAGCATACTCTTGTATGGTCGAAATCGGCAAGATTTTTAGTTGTTTGGCGAGAATCTCCCTATTCTCCGACATGTTATTTTCTGAATTTGGTCTGCTCAACTAATTTTAAACATTATTAAATCTCCATCGAAGCTGGGGTCTATTGATCCTCCATGTAGCTGGATCATGCTGCTTATTCTTGAAGGTTGTTCTTCTTCTGGTTGTAAGGAAGACGAGCATTTTTGCTCCTCCTTTGGTTTACATAATACTTATTTGAGTGTCGCTATATATTAATTTTCTATGTTGCTACGAATCCAACTGATTTTGATGTTTGTAGTGGTTCACCCGGCCGTGGAGATATTGTGTTTACTCCTAAAACCTCAAGTTCCCTTTTTGTTAGTTCATCTGACATACCCGGATTTCCCCTAGTTGATGACCATTTCTCAGTTCCAATTTAGAGGGCTGAAGAAAGAGCATAATTATGTCCCTGATATCTAGAAATACAATTTCCTTTATCAATAGTAATCCACCCAAATTCTTTACCAATTTCGCTGAATACAGGAAATGGGATAGATGTAACAATACCTTTTTTTCTGGTTAACTAGTTTTCGGTCCTCTGATATTACTAGGGTTTTCAGTATTCTTACATAACTAAAGGAAGATATAGAATTTTAGGTGGAAAGACAAGTCAATCCATCCTCTTACTTTAACTACGAACCTGCTTCATTCGCTATCGGCTATATTATTCCTTCTCAATCTTATCCCCTTAGAAGCACTATCCTTAAAGGTTGAACTTTGAACCAGAAAGAGTAGCTCTAATTTTAAAATACTTCTAGATATCTTGTCAATGGATTAATAAGTGCCACAAATTACATGGGTTCCCACTTAACTTCAAGTTCATCAAGGGTTGATAGCATGCCGCAATTTCTGAACCACCTATGCATGTGCTAATCTAACAATCCTCTTCCCAGTCTAAAACCCGCTTTTAGTTTTGGGGTTCACCTAGGAGCAACACAACTAGTAACATATTCATATGTCAAGCCTTTCTCTCGGCCAAGTCTTATAGTATCTCCCAATTAGGTTGGTAATAACTGGTTGTGTAGAAGTGTGTTGTAGTTCTTCATTGTGAAGTAGAGTTGCGAAACGTAATTGGTTTTTTAAATTCTGGAGCTATACATCATGTGACTATATGCAGATATCTTCTTTAAAAAAAAAAAATTAGCTCCTCGTAATCCCTTATATTATCACCTTTCCTAGTGGTTACGATGTAAAGGTCACTTCTATAAGCTCTCTCACTTCCTTTTCTTTGTCTTGCATCATGTGTTGTTTCACCCGTAATCTTCAATGAGATATTATCTTAATTTCTCTACTATTTATGCAACTATATGATTTGATTTAATTAGCCTCCCTTTTATGTACTCTACAAGTTCCCTGGGAGTGGGAAAATTTCCCCCTTTACTATAGACTTCTAATGTCTTCAACTCTGTTTAAGCTTGTTGATTCCAAGTGGTGCTCTTAGTTGTGCTTCCTTACTATCTATTTTCATCTTATATCTCTCTTTGTGAATATAATTATATGCCTTATGGCATCAAGGGTCGGGGTGTGTTCTTTTTGTTAGGATAAAAGATATTGCTCGCAATCCTTGTGAGATTTTCTCCTATATCAATCATCTACCTTCTCTGCTTGTCCCTATGACTAGATAACTCAGGTTACTCGTCTTCAATAAGTGCATTATGACTTCTCACCCTTTCATAATTATTCATGTGGTCATTTAGAGGCATTATTCTACACTAACTCATAATGATTTTAAGTACTTTCTCGCCATTGTTGACAATTTTCTAGGGCTACGAGGGCTTGTCTCATGGGTTCCAAAAGTAATGATTTTCCTTAAAGTTCAAGATTAAATTTCCATGATTCCAAACCAAAGTGTGTCCCCTTTTCAAAAGTCATAAATGGGTCGGATTTGATGAGGTTATGTGGCTCTCTGCTCACTCGGCTCCTAGGAGTATTAACAATGTCATTGTCATGTATGGGAATTTTGCTACCTCTTGCATTCCACCGCCTTAGGAAGGGTTAGATTATTCGAATTATGATAATATCAAAAGTAGATGATTTCTTTTCTATCCTCATGCGCTTGTGGCATAAAGTTCTAATGTCACTTAGTGTTAGGAGTGAAATCAAATTCCACGTATTTCATTTGCGGCCTCAATCACACCCATGTTGCAAGAGTCTTACCATTTGAGCTCAACTAATTACCTTACACTCAGGGACACAACCGGCATATCCTACTTGATCACTTCTTTAAAATCTCAAGTTCACATACATGGTATCCACCTTATCTAAGAATACTAGTTACCACTATGCTTCACTTATCTAATAAATGATGTATTCACATGGAATAAACCATCTCGGCATCGCTAATAGAAATCCTCGTGTCTCTTAGCATATAACCTCATGAAATACTCTCCTTAGAACCTTAATGGATTCCTGAATAATTCCAACCCAATCTTGAACTCCGTTTCTCCTTACTGTATTAGGTCTATTTGGTATTGAAGGGTCAAACGTGTCAAAGTCACCCTGTGATCTCATATAATGAGTAGGTATTTTATGGTTAATTTATTATGGCACATCTTAGAGTAATCGTGAAGGTTACCACGGGTTTTGTTTTGGTGTTCGCATAGAGATTTAGAATTCAGGAAGGTGAACTAGTTATTCTCAAAAACTTCCCTTGTAGATGTTATGTGAATTGATAATGAAGAGTACTTAAGCACATTTCCCATTAGGTCGCACTAGGAGTATGATGCTTTCCCGTAGTTTTTCCTCATGTATTTGTGTTTTCGCATGTCTACGCCTAAAAAGGTAGTTGGAGATCCTTTGTGTATCATCTTGGTGTAAATTATCGAAGGTGAAGTTAATGGATAGTTAGCTTATGCGAGGTATCTAGCCATCATCTTTGTTAGATAAGTTTGGGGGTTGGGATTTCTTCTGTGAATGTGTTATGGCAAAACTTGCAAGTCGAAAAGGCTATGTGGGAAGCGAAAAATGAAATGAAAGAGAAATATCCCCACTTGTTTGAATAAGTCCGGCAATGGTTTTGAAAGTTGTCATCTCTAAGCAATTACATTGGTGTCAAATTTTGTGCGAGAACACTCCACTCCCCTAATTACCCTACTATTGTGACTTCTCAAACTTTGTGTCATAAATGTATATGTTGTTGTGATTAGTTGGATCATGTGAAACTCCTTGAAATAGCTGAATTATGTGCAACTCATTGTAATAGTTGAATTATGTGCATATTAGTGGAGTTAAATGAACTATATGTGGCTTGTGGAAGTAATTGAATTATATGCAACTTGTTGAAATGACCGGATTATGTGGAAGTTGATAGAGTAACTGAAAATGTATGGAATTGGTTAAATGTGTTTCGGGGGCTCTCTGACAGGTAGATATGCCTAATTACAAAGGAATCTCTGGTTAAATTTTCAGGAAATATCGGAGTTAGTAAAAATTTGGGGGTTGGCATGTTTTGTGTTCTCTTAACTAAGTGATTCCCGGATACTAATTTGAGGAAGAATTATTATAAGTGGGGGAGGATGTAAAGACCCGTAAAAGTTCAAGTCTAAAAACAATGCCCGAATGGGTCCCCATGTGGTTATAACTGTATAAATTCTTAAAACGGACCCTTGTGGAGTAAAAAGTACCCCTGTACATAAAAGATAAAAAATTTCCAGAATTGTGCAGATCTGCGGTCCACTATGCGATCGCAGATTAGGTATGCAGACCGCATAGTGGTCGCATACCTGGACAGTCTGCTGTCCAATTTGAGGACAGCTATGCGGCCCATAATGCGATCACATTTCATTAATGCGGACCGCATAGCTGTCGCATCCATGCACCTCGATTTTTGTGGAGGAGTTTTTGCGACGCACTATGTGATCCCATAACAGGTATGCCGACTACATTATAGTTACATACCTAGGAAGTCTGGTTCCCCTTTTGGCCCATTTGAGGGCCATTTATGTGATAGGAATGCGGACCGCATAACAGGAATTCGATCACATTCCTGACCGTATTTCCTGCTTTGGGGCTTTTAATTTATAATTTTTATACCCGACCCCAGGTTAATAAAACACTTACCCTCTTTCATTTTATCGGGTATCTAAACAAAATAGAGAGAAGGGAGAGTGAGTTTAGGGATAGAAAGTCTTCTTATTCATCAAATTGGTCCATCATCTCTACTCAGGCCCGGAAATTATCGAGTAATCTTCATCTTTTTCACCATAAGAGGTAAGTCCCCACCCCATTTCCATTCAACTCTAAGGTTTTGGTTAAAAATAGAACACACATGAATTGGTTCTTGAAGATAAAATCTAAGACTTGCATGCATTTTCATGATTTGTCATAATCTAGCAAAGGGGTGTAAGTTAGAGTAACCTTCCACTAAAAAGGGGATTAAGTAATCAAAGGGATCACATAGTGTTTGATAAATGCCCAAATGAGTTCATGATTTCTATTTCTAAGTCTAAACATGGCACCTTGTAAATTAGATTGGAGGCGATATGTCACGAACCAAATTGGAGGATCATGACTAGTACCCGAGCAATACTTTCCGAGCACCAACGTACATTTTATCTAATCTTCTTATTATCTTTAAGGGCCGACGAGTTCAATATAAGTGGTAGATATGGATTATAAACACCAAACAATGATAGATAATGGAATGAACATGGATAACATAGGATAACAAGACTGCCAAGAAACTATATATAAATTAGGAGCTACCACGCTTCAATGAAAGACTATACAACAAAAATCATCCGACAAGGCATACCAAACTATACATAAGCCGACACCTGTCTATGAGCCTCTAAAAGAGCATAAGTAATGCAACATAGTCGGAATAGGGACCCGACATACCCATAATACTATAACAAAAATGCATACCAAGACCACGGCAAGTTCGGAGAAGGGATCTCGCCTATAACCGCTGAACTGGAAAGCCTACTGTGGTGGGGGAACTACGTCTACCTGTCTATAAGGACCTGCAGCATGACATGCAGCATCCATAAAAAAAAAAGACGTCAGTACGAATAATGTACTGAGTATGTAAGGCAGGTCAATATAAATATGAACAATAATGTAAAGAGAGGTAGAGAACATACAACCTATAACATCTGAGTGCTTCTAAGATATAGTAACATGAAATGTATGATACATATATATGTATATACATCCGCTTCTATGGGCATCATCATCGTATCAACATCCGCCTCTGTGGACATCATCATCATATCATACCCGGCCTCAAAGAGGACTCAGTAAACCCAACTGATCAGTGGTTGCACAATAGGTGTCATACCCGATCGACTATTGTGCGGCTCGGTAGAGTAAAATAGATACATATATGTAATGCATGTAGGACTCGTTGGAATCATGTTCTGAACATTTCAGAGTGACGTAAGGTCGATATATCCGTACACATTATTAGGATTAACTCTTCATCAAGAATATTATAAGAATCAGGGAGTACCAACAACATTGATAACATAAGAATAAGAGGATCAACCTCAACATCAATTGTTCCATAAGAAGGGAAACAATGTAAGTACTACTAGCTTCTAAGAGTAGAGTATCTTTGGAAGCTCGTTCATTGCATTATGTACAATCGGAGTCGTGCAAAAGAAGGAAAGAGATAGCCTCACATATATTGTATATACTTCCCCAATTTCAAGCTATGCAATTGTCACGACTCCTTAGTCTAAAATAAGAGAAACGACACTATCGTTATCATTTAAGCGTCATAACTATTGTGTATCGACCACAACCTATTTTACGATGAAACGGGAAAAACTTCCCCTATATATATGACTCCACACAAGTCAAAAAATCACCAAAAATACCAAACAACATCAATAATAATCAAATTGAGCCTTCCAAAACAATCCACACACAACCTAATAACTTCATACATAAGACGACCACCGTAGTCATGTCAAACGACCCGGAAATGTTACGACGAACGACCAGACCAAAACCCTACATATATATGGTGTTTCTCCAAAACCTTCCTCCTCCAAATCTCCACAATAGAG
This sequence comes from Nicotiana paniculata, assembly GCA_005239505.1. Classification (NCBI taxonomy): domain Eukaryota; kingdom Viridiplantae; phylum Streptophyta; class Magnoliopsida; order Solanales; family Solanaceae; genus Nicotiana; species Nicotiana paniculata. The sequence goes on from ML313552.1 coordinate 123,138, forward strand.
TAGTAAAACACGCAGCCCAACAGCAACACAAAACAGTCCGCAAAACAGTCCGCTACAGGTGAATAACCCGAACTCACGGCTTCCGATCACCGTCCCGTGAGTTCTTACAAGTATAAAACGAATTAACATAAATTTACAGCACAAAAAATGGATTAAAGAGAGAAATAAACTCACCTTACTTTCTGGATAACTCAGCCCTGATCTTGGTTCTTCAAACTCTAGGGTTTACCCCCAATTTGAACTTGAAAGAGGGGGAAAATCAATTAGGGTTTGTGCATAATTTTTTGGAGGAAGTTTACAGGGCTTTAGGTCTGGTTATTTGTGAAATATAATGAGGGATATATTTCAGGAGATAATACTTTTAATGGGCTCTTTGGATGACCCTAAATTGCCTCTATTTGGGCTATCATTTAACCAAGTAGGTGACCCACCTACTTGTCACCTAGCAGCTTGTGAAGTCTCGCGAAAATGTGTATGTCTCTCTACTCCAATGTCGTATTGATACTCGGTTTAATGCGTTGGAAACTAGACTCATAGATATTAAATTTTGTGGGTAGATCGCCTTGTAATTCCAATTAGATTGGGATAAAATATTAATAACATTTGACCTAAAGTTTAAGTAAACCTATGAACCTAAGTTGCGACAATCTTGTCGACTTTTGTTTCATAACTCGTTTGACTTCAAGAATATGATACAGATATTATATGATTCAAATACCTTAAAATAATACCTCTTGATAATATCAAGCACCCCTAGGTTTACCCAAAAATACGAGTTACAACATCCTTTATTCGTATAACTTCTAATACGTGTTAATCACTCTTATACACTCTTGTATCATTTAAGATAAATAGGATTAACTTATTATCATCTCAAAGATAATATCTTCTCATTTTTAGGTACTTATGGCATGAGCCAACGTACGAGAATATGGGTTGTAACACGATAGAAGGTCCCATGGGTTGAGAATAGATATTAAAGGGGAATTTCGACTCGAGGTATGTATGGCTAACTTTAATCTTTATAGAGTCACCTTGTTGGTGTCCGAGCATTTGGTATGAGTTCCTTGATTATGAATATGTGAAATGATAATTCTAAGGTGTTGAGGCAAAAGATTTTGTTCTCTGATTGTCTAAGTTGATTTTCATGCCACCATGCTATATGAGATTGTGAAAGGTGATTCTTTGTGCTTACTCTATTATGTGAAAAACTCGTTAAATGCTTGAACATATTGGGATGAAAGGATGTGCTACTGAATGAAAGAAATTATAATGAACCCAATTGTTGAATTTATCTAAGTGCTAAAGGGTGCGTAGTAAATGATGGGAAGGAATTGTAGATTGATTTAGTTGAGCTAAATGACTGTGGCAATATCGTATGTGACTCACTGTTTGGTAAGGATTATTGTTCCCTTGATTCCTCTTGGTTATTGGTTGTTATAGATTTGTACTCTTGATGATGAAAATCCTTATGATTGAATTGTTTGTTATTGTTTCTATCAAATGTGATTGTACGGTGGTATCAGGTTCCGCGCCGCGACAGAAGAAATAAAGTTGAGAAGAAATATGGGTGAAATGTTATTGTACGGTGGGATCGGGTTGCACGCCAAAATAGAAGTAATAAGGGTGAAATATGATCGTACGGTGGGATCGGGTTGCGTGCCGCAACAGGGGAACAATTGAAATAAGAAACTGTGGAAACCTCAATTGTGATTCTCTGTATCTCTATGCAATATTTGTTTGGGTTTCTTTAACTTCCTCTTATATATGTATTATTTGATTTTACTTAGAGTAATATTTTTTCATACATACTACTACTATTCCATGGTACTAACATCCCTTTTGCCAGGGGCGCTACATATTTTATATGGATGTAGGTGGTTCTATAGTAGGTAGCTTGGTCCGCCGATAGTGGTGCCTTCCTTTCATCTCCAAAGCAGTTCTGGTGAGCCCCACTTCTTTTCCGAGTCGTGCATGGTCTATGCCATCTTTTTTTGTTTATTTTGTTCTGTTAAGGTATAGCCGGGGCCTTGTTGCCGGCAAGTTTATATACTCTTCTCCGTATCTCTAAAGGCTCCGTAGATATTGTGTGGGTTGTATATATTTATTTGGGGTAGTTGTTGTACTCGTTTGTAATCACGATCCCGTATCGGGAGTGTTGCATTTTAGAATGTATGTTTTGGGAAGATTAAATGTTGAAAATGTTAAAAGTGGAAATTTGACTTATGTCGTAAACGCATGCTTTGATTCTATTTTGCGGTTTCACTTATAAATGTACATTATGAACACGGGTAAATGCATTGGCTAGGAAAGGCAATCAAGGTCCGCTTTACCGGGGTCGTCTGGTTAGGCACTGGTCTCGTCCCTCGGTTTTGGGGCATGACAAAAATACTCTGTTATCACCTATTATATATTCATTGCATGAGACCAAGCTCTGTCTCAATCCTCCATGAGGCTAAGCCTTGCGTCCTTTCTGCATAAGGCAAAGCATCGCCTTCTCTTTTCATGGTACTAAGACCTGTCCCAGACTTTGTATGAGGCTAAGCCCTGCCTCCCTGTTTGCATAAGGCTGAGCATTGCCTTCACCTTGCATAAGGCTAAGCATTGCCTTCTCTTTGCATGCGACTAAGCCCTGTCCCGAACATTGCATAGGACTAAGCCTTGTCCCGAAACTTGCATGAGACTAAGCTATGTCTCCACCTTGCATAAGGCTAAGCTCTTCCTTCTATTTGCACGAGACTAAGCTCTGTCTCAATCCTGCATGAGGCTAATCCATGTCTCCCATTTCATAAGACCAAGCACTGCCTTCTATTGCATAGGACTAAGCATTTTCCAAAATCTAGCATAAGGCCAAGCACTGCCTTCTATTGCATTAGACGAAACATTGTCCCGAATTTTGCATAAGGCTAAGCACTGCCTTCTCTTTGCATGGGACTAAGACATGTCCCGAACCTTGCATGAGACTAAGCTCTATCTCCACTCGGCATGAGTCTAAGCCCCGCCTCCCATTTGCATAAGGCTAAGCATTGCCTTCACTTTGCATGGGACTATACCCTGTCTCGAATCTCGCACGAGATTGAGCATTGTTCTCGTGCACTATTCTCTTCTCTCGGGCTAAGCTCTGCCCTCAACTTTATACAAGACTAAGCCTTGTCTTGATTGCTTCTAGCATCATGTCTTTGCACCTCATGGGCTGAAATACTGCCAACTTGTCCGAAGACGTCATAGTCTGAAGGCACCATCCTCATAGCCGGAAGACACCATGCCATGACCTGAGGATCTCTCAAACTTGCATATCATTATTCAAAGGCGTCATGGTTTGGAGCCACCATTTTCATTGCTCGAGAACATCATTTCATGTCCTGCGAATCCCTTACCACGCAATTCATGGCCCGGGACGACATGGTTTAAGGACGTCATCCTCAACCGCCCAAAGACAATTCTCATGGTCTGAAGGGAATTTGCATCATGTTTAAATTCACGCAAAGATATATGCTTGCAGCGCATATTTTGATTTTCAGGTAACCTAATGAGCAACCATTATCCCAATAGGAGCAATCCCGCTCCAATTCCTTAATACTACTTCAAACCTGACCGCTCACCATAACCATTTCACCGATTCGAAAATGTATATCCGTCCTTATTGATAACTTCATCGGTATATTTCGCCAGTGGACCCAGAATTACACACGACCTGGTTCCTGTAAACCAGGGATATGTAGGCAGCTCGAAAACCAGAGTGCGGCCTATGTCTTTCAAATCACCCTATTCGATCAAAATTGGCCATCATATCTTTACCCGATAACTCTTTCATGCTTCCGGGTAAAGAAGGACAACTGTTGATACCCAATTTTTCCCTATATTATTTTCAAAATGCATATATATCTCTAAAACAATGCATGAGCTTCAATTAATATTTTTCCATAATTTCTGCATTTTTAAAGGATTTTTAATTAATTTATCCCACTAGCTTTATTATATAAATAATTGCTAATTAAATCACAAATGGTTTAATGATAATTTTATTGCTTAATTTTATCATTTATATTTATATTAAGCTTTAATTACTTCTTGAATAGCCATATTTACATTTCTTAGGTTATAATGGCGATAACTTTGCAATAATAGCCCATATGGGCATAATTACTTTATTTTATAATAAAATGACCTTTTATATTTTTATAATATTAAGTGATTGTTTTAAATCATTTTATGCATAAATATCTTTTTTTATCATTTATTAGCTATTTGTATGAATTATTTTAAAATTAATTGAGTATTTAACAAATAGCCTATTTTAATTTCGGACCTTAGCCCAATTACTACCCCAACCCAATTAAATAAACCCAATACCATAACCCTAACCCAATACCCATTAACCCACAACACATTTTATAACCCGCCCGACCCCCTAGATTCAATCCTGGCCATTGATCTCAAAAGATCAACTGTCCCGACCATTCCTTCCATTTTAATTACCCAACAACCCCCAACCCCAATAATTTCCCAAGTTACGCCGCCCCTGAATCCCTTTTTCCCTCTCTTCTCTCACCCTTATCCCTAACCCTAGCCCGCCGTCACTTGAACCCCCTTCAATTCACGGGGTTTCCCTTCGATCTTAGGCCCCATCTGGCCTCCTTTATTTACTGGTGTTATGATTTTTGTGTTATTTGAGGGCATCTCAAGGAGATTCGACACAGACTAGGTCCAAATCCTTCATTTTCTCGATGAATCCACCTGTGTTCATCTCTATGTTTGTGAGTACTGTTATCTTTATGTTTATGACTTCAAATCTCTGGTTCAAACCGGATTTTTCTTACCTCTGTCTAATTTTTAAAACCCTAGTTACTTTCTACTCGAGTCTATTAATATTTCTATAGATCTGAGATGATTGTCAGTTTATCTGTTTAAGATCTTCTTTTTTTCTTATTGTAGTTAATCGATTTTCGTTTTTCCCTTAAAAGCTATGGTTCCATCTTTTAAGTTTCTGCAAAATAGTTCTAAACTATTTAAGCATTTAACTCCGGTTCTCTTTATTTGTTCAACTTGTTTTCATGGCTATGTTTTAATCCCTAGGGTTTCTAATTATTCCCCTGTTTATTCTTATATATGGCCATTATTTTTTGGCTCTGTCAATCAAAAGGGATTAATTGATTTTATTAGCCTAATTAAGGTTTGGAATTCTGTTTTCTTTTAAAACCGATATCTCTTTGACGATATCTCTGAGACACAAACTCACTTACACACTAACACGCACACAAATTGAGTTCTTTCTGTTACTTTTGTTTGCTGTACTGTCTTGCCAGATGAAAGCCAAGGCTAGACTCTTGGATTCCAATTGCCCTTACCTTCCTGTTTGCTATCTCCTTAACCGGTATGCCTCAATTTCTGTTATCATGTTCTATGCTATATTCTATGTAGCCAGTTTACTATAGACATCAACATGCTTCTGTTTTGATATTTGTTTCATGGCCATCTCTTTCTTAACTACTATGCCTCAGTTCTTATTCCCTGTGACATATATGATTAGCTTACTTCGAACCTCGATATGTCCTGTTATGTTTCCAGTTTACTTTCTTACTAGTATGCTTTAGTCTTGGTTACTTCTTTGTTCCACATGTATGTGTGGTTAGTGCTTCAAATTCCAACATGCTTCTGCCAGACATATAGTTCATGTTCTATTTCTTTTTAGTAGCTATGTCTTATTTCATTTTATCTTATTCTGCTTATTGTAACATCAGTATGTTGCTCTGCTTAATACATGTCTATATCATTCCACCTAGTAATAATTAGTAAATTTAAGTCAATTTCAGCAATGTGAAACCTTGTTTGATTCAATTTTGACAATGTTTAGTTCTGTCTATAATTTAAGTGTTCCTGCTCTTGTTGTGATTGTTTAATTAGTGGTATCCATATCTGAACCAATATGCTGAAATGTGGTTTTGTTCTGTTTGTAGTTATGTAAGTTGTTTGTATTCACTTCTGAAAATCAAACTGCTTTTCTAAAATTATCCCCTACCCTTATATACTATTTTCAAACTTCTACTCTGAGTTATCTAGGGTCCTACCACCCCGAGTGTGAGCACTACTTAGGGTCCATGAGACTCCTCTGAACTCTGACACATTGGGGCTGGTCTTCCAATTATTTACAACTATTTCTATGAGAAAGGTTCTAGTGTGAGTATTGCCCGCGGTCCCTGAGGCCCTTGGGAATTTTGACACACCAGAAGCCCATTTGTGTTATGGATGGACTACTTGTGGACATCAGACTTGCTTGTTTGAAGGCCTGGCTTCCGGGTTGATGTTGGGACTGCTAAGACTCCCTATAGTGTAATGAATTGATTTATGTAATTCATTCATATTGGTCTTAAATAATGTAATAATCCTTATAACGACATAATGAGGTTATTAGTAAAAGCTGGGAGGGATGGTTGTATATCTTTGTCAGGTTCGGGTAGAAATCATGCCTAGGTTGTTGTGGTGATTATTTATTTGCATACCATTAGAAATCATGCCCATATGGTCTTGTCTCGCTGTTTGAAATCTGAAGTTTCATGCTTTGCATCATAGAAATCATGTTTATAGGTCGTTTACCAATTCTACAACAAGAATACATGTTTTATGCATATTTTCAAATCTCAATGTGCATTAGAAATCATGTATATAGGATCTTCTTTGTGAATTATCGAACTTGTATGAAATACCGTTAACGTCTATGCCCACTTAGATATCATGTCTATAGGAAATAAATATAAAATCATTTTTCTGTATTTAGATATCATGCCTATAGGAAGAAATACTTGCAATCAGTTTTAACGCTTAGAAATCATGCCTATAGGAGTTAACTAATTCTGCAAAAATGAGAAAGCACACTTATAGGATCTAAAGAAGATAAAAAATCTGTCTGTTAAAATCAGTAACTCGTTTATGAACTATGTTATAGGTCTATTTCTAACAGTTGTAGATACCATGCCTATAGAATTATGTTCTAGTTATCACTTGGGCAAACTTATAGGAATTATGGGGCTAAAAAGAACTGCGATTTAGTATTACTTGAAGTTTGCCTAGTTTCAGATTTTTTGACAAAATCAGTAGGCAAACTAATAGGAATCGCTGCTCGCTTTAATAAGGGTGTTATATATTCTTGTTATGCTCATCTAGATATCCTGCATATAGGATCTTAAATCATTAAATATTGTTTGTTTGAATAGCGTGCATTTGTTTTGCTTACTTGTGGAAGTTAACATGAGCCTCTATCTGCTCTTTATGTGAGAGTCCTACTTGAATTTTGTTTTTCTCTTAGTTTTCTAATTTTTTTAGCAATCTAGGTCAGTCTAGAACTACCTTAAAAGTAGAGGTCCTAAACACCTCCAGGACCATAGGTAAGGGACGGGTAGTGCACGTGTAAGGAACGAGTTAGAAGCTACTAGAACGCTTAAGTAACAACTGAAAGATAGTAGTTGGGTAGTAACAAAGATGATGACATGTGCGCTAATACTATGTGTAGCACCCCGACCTGGGGAAAGTTACCAAGTATTTCATGGAATGATCCTATAGGCTAAAAAATTTAGGACCCTTTAATTCTTGTTCTAAATAATAGTTGTCTAAATTGCTTTATTTTTCTTTTAAAAACTAATTCGCTTAATTGTGTTTTGTCGGGACCCACCGTTGTGGACCTCGAGGGGTGCCTAACACCTTCCCCTCTAGGTAATTTTGAGCCCTTACCCAAATCTCTGGTGACGTAAACTAGTTTCATGAGTTATTAGGTGCCCTAACGCACCTTAATCCGTTAGGTGGCGAATCTTCAAATCCCATATCCCATCCCAAAAGGAAGGGAGTTGTCTCAAAAATGTCAAAACCCGGAATTCGCGAGGAAAAAGGGGGCGCGACAACGTGGTGAACGTTGTCTTCTCCGCATCTTCTTCGTGCATCAGAATCTAGCGGTACCTAGAGAAAAATTTATGAATGACTGCAACTCGTGCTTCGCACAATTTCTTATAAGGATATGAATATTTGGTATAGGAAAATCGTCCTTTGGACTAGCTTTGTTGAGATCTCAATAGTCCACACATATCCTAATCTTCCAATCCTTTTTCTGTACTAGTACGATAGGATTATTGGTAATTCTCACCACATTCGCCTCTAGCTGCTTGGTGACTTCTTATTTTATCCTTAGATTCAAATCCTACTTGAATATTTTGGGTTTCCGCTTGACTGGCGGTCTGGAGGGATCGGTGGGTAACCGATGTGAGACGCTGTCGGTACTTAGTTCGGGCATGTTTTCATATGACCAATCGAATACGTCTATGTATTGTTGGAGGACCTCTACCAATTATCCCTTTTTTCTATCTTTAGATAGATGTTAATTAGAGTTTCCTTCACGTCTTCTTCATTTCACAAAGTGATTACTTCTATTTCTTCAAGGTTGGGCTTTTTCTGGCTTTCTAGCTGCTCGATCTTTTGCGGGAGGTTCTCAGGCATCTTTCTCTTATCGTATTCTTTGTAGTCTGTATCATTTTTCTCAAGGGTTTTGTTACATGTCATAATCACAGAATGAGTTTTTATTGATTTCATTACTATAAAGGAAAACTAAGTACAAATAGAGCTAAAAATGGAACTTACAATGATTTTAGGAAAAATAATTCTTTTATTTCATTAAAAGGAACGTCTCAGTATTCAAAGAGGAAATTAACAAAAAAGTACAGGCACGGTTCAGGCCTTAATGGACTGTGCATTTTTTAAAAATATCAATAACTCCACACTGCCAAGACTCCCAGCAGAGACGGACTAGCGATCCAATTCTGCAAGGTCTCTCCTTGTTTGGCATCCCGAATGCCAGTTTGTTGATATCAACTTTGTCTCAATGTTCCTCCATCATGGTCATGAAAAATCTTCCTATTATGTCTGATGTCATCCTTTGTTGGTGAGCTCTGACTCGGACCTGGAACACGCTCTAGTACAAAATCATTTTTCCTAGGTTTACCGGTATAAGTCTTTCCAGTTGTAGGTTGATACCTCAAGCCACTGGTACCTTTATGCCCTTTTGGTTCAATTAGCTTTGTCCTTTGTGATTGGGCTTCCAGACCATTCCTTGGTCAGTACCCATACTTCATAATCTCTTGCATGGCTATCTTCGCACTATACGGTGACTGCATACCATGGTTCTGATCATTTTTCTCCATCTTTGTTTCCTCTATGATCTCGACTGCATGAAAGGAGACCCTATCTCTTCCTTCTATGAAAGAGACTGCATGCTCCAGGTTAGCTGACTGGCTCCACTACCCATGTATCACAAGTTCTTGGTAATCCCAGTCGAATTTCATACAGTGATAGAGAGCGGAAGGAACTGCCTCTAGCATATGTATCCAGGGCCTTGTGAGCAACAAGTTGTATGAAGATGAAATGTCCATCACTTAAAACAACAATGGGAACTATCATGCCCCCTTTTTCACGCGAAATCGGGTTTCGACATGTGACAACTCTTTTAAATGGGCATTTAAAGAGAAGAGTCGCCACTTAACGGATTAAGGTGCTTTAGGGCACCTATTGCAAGTAACTCATAAAACCGGTTTGCGTTACCAGAGATTGGGTAAAGGCTTGAAATTACTTTGAGGGGAAGGTGTTAGGTACCCCTCGAGGTCCACAACGGTGGTTCCCGGCCAAACTTACTTGGTGAATTAGTCAGAGAAGCAGTCTAAACACATATGTAAATAAGATAAAAGAAAATTTAATAGGTAAGCAGTCTAAGCACCCATATGTATAAAGATAGGGAAGTCCTAAGTTATAAGCCTACAGGATCACATCAGTGCAATACCCGGTAAACCTTCCTCAACTAGAGAGGATACATGTGGCATTAGCGCGCAGGTCTTCATATCCTTTACTACCCAATTACCTTTCTCTTAGCGGTTATAAGCGGTTTTAATTAAACAAACTCTATGCGTGCATTACCCGTCCCTTCCTTATTGCCCTAGAGGTGTTTAAGACCTCTGATTTAGGCAGTTCAAGACTCTCCTAAGGTGTTTAAAGGATAAAATCTAAGTGACAACAAATAACATATAGGACTGTCAAGAAAAAGAAAAATAATGGGGGCTCATGTTTACCTCCACAAATAAACAGATAATTAGCACGTCTCAAAGAACAAGATTTCAGATGTTTCATAAAAAGTCCTAGAACAGGATATCTAGGTGAGCATGACAAATAGAGAATGTCCAGCATTATGTTAAGGCGAAGCGGTAAAGACCTAATCAGTTTGCCTACTTATTTTTTGAACCTGTTGAATTTGGACAGTCACAAATAAACAAAGCATAGTTTTACAATTCATATAAGGCCTTAATTACCTATAGGCTTGCTTAGGCGTGGTTCAGGGATACCTTATAACATGCTATCTAAAAATGCAAACACAATTTTGGAAATTGACTAAACAAAAGCAAACAGTTTGAATTATAATATGTCCTATAAACATGCTTGTCTCGGTGCTGATTATCAATAAACCGATTTCATACATATTTATCCTATAACATGGTGTCTAGGCATTGAAATTGCTTTTAAACATTCTTATAGACAGGACGGATATTGATTTAGGCGATGTAGACATGATTTAAAGTGAATACAAACACAGTCCTAAAGCAGGATTTCTAATGCACACCAAGGATGGACATTTTTATTAAGCAGAATTACAGCGGTAACTTAATAACAAGATTTATAGGTGATCATGATTATGCATAAGCAGAATTCCGTAACAAATAAGGTAATGAGCCTATAACATGTTGCCTAGTATTCCAAGTGGACTTAAAAGCATGGTTTCTGATGAAAATAAACATAGTTTAAACCTAAAAGCATGACTTCTAATGTAAGCAAACATAATATAGACCTAAAGGCAGCATTCTACCAGTTTTCCCCACAAAAAATCATATAAGAATCCCTCCCCTTTTACTAATTTCCCCAGTATCTGTCTATAAATTATTACAGATCATAAATAAATGAATAAATAATAAATATAAGCTATGCTATAGGGAGCCTGAGATAGTCCTAATGTGAACCTGGAATTACCAGGCCTTCAAAACAGTCCAGGATGCCAAAGTCTCAAAGCCAATAGGGTGTCCTGGTGTGTCAAAGTTCCCTAAGGACCTCAGGGATCTTGGGCACTGCTCATAGCAAGATACTTTGAGTAGGGAAGTGATTATATGTAGTGTGGAAAGGCCAGCCCCAGGATGCCAGAGTTCGGAGGAATCCCATGGATTCCTAGGCAGTACACACACTGGAGGGGCAGAACTTAAGTAATCTAAGAGTAGAAGTGAGAATGCTTGACATAATTTGGAAGAACATAGTAAAAAAGAGTATAGAGGTAAAAAATTTCAGGAGTGAAAAGGTGTTCAGGAATAGGAAGAGTCTTTAAAAAATGTTACAAGTAAAACAATTTTGGAAACAATTCTTAGAAGAAGAAAGATTCAACAAGCAACCACAGAGTCATAACACTAAGAGTGCCCAGATTCAAAACCATTTATTACTTGATTCTAAGTGAAGGCAAACAAGTTTACAATTAGGGATCAAGGGATTGGGAACATAGAGGCTTAAGTCAGAAACACATGAAGAGGGTAAAAGGGGAAGCACATTGATCATCCAGTACACAGAACAAATAGGAATTGATTGGCAACCAGAACATAAAAACTATTGCTTCGAATTATTAGCAAGGGGATCATGCTTGAAATTAAAGTGGTAATGGGTAATAAGCATAAAGATAGAATATGAGAATGGTCATGTTGAAGACAAGGGTCTACTACATAGATCCATTCATGCCAATTAGGATTAACCAAATACATTAGGAGTCTACGATACTGACATGAGCATACTAGTCAAGGGAAGTAAACAAGAGCTCAAGTAAATATGCTGGCCAAGTATCATACAAGACAAATGCGACCTAGACATGCTGACTAAACATTTGAGCAAGATAGGGTAAGAGTCCAGCATATTGAGCCAAGCAGTAAACAGGAAGACAATTAAATACATAGCCAATTAAACTAGTGCGGAAATAGGCATGGATTTAACAACTATGGAGCACATAGGGTTGAATTTCATAATTGAAATTAGAACATACTAGTTAAGGAAGAAAGATACAGAAAGTAAAGCAGGCAGAGCTCCAAAGCCTAGCCTTGGATTTTAGCCGGCTAGACAAGAAGTTAGCACAAGTAGGAGAAAGAGAGAGAAGAGAGATATATTTTTTTGTGAGTGAGTTTTCTTGAACTAATGTTCGTGTCCTTTGAGAGATAAAACAAGAGTGTATATATAGCACTTTAGGAGTAGAACAAATAAGGTAAAGGAATCAGAAGTCATCCAATTAAGGATAATCACAGAATCACAAAACCAATTCAGCTAAAGGAGTTCGGAGTAGACCACATTAATTTGGGGTAATTGATTAACGGTAGAAACAAGGGGNAATTAAAGTCATAAATATCGAAACAAATAAAATCTATGAACACAAATTTTAATAGAGCAAATAATAGGAAATAATCAGTAAACATATCCAAAGAATACTGATTTTACCATAAGAATCACTCAGGTTCCATAAATAGAAAATAAATGAGTAAAACATTACAGAGTTACCGGGATTAACAAGAAAATTGGTTCGAACCCTAGCGAAGGTCAATTAAGGCCGAAATCCCTAAGAATACTAGGTTTTAATAGGGAAAACATTTAAGTCAAAAACAAATGAGGTAAACCAATACGACTGGTATCACAGTAACACCTAAAGTATCGAAGCAAATATTGAACACTAGTATATCACATAGAATCAATTAGGGTTTGAATATTCTGGCAAAAATCAGTCACGATGATGAAAGATACAATTAATTAAGCACTTAGAAGTGATAAAAGTCTTTGAAAAATAGTTTAGGACAAACCCTGGTTTAGGAAGAGTGATTAAAAATCGAAATAGCTAATTAAAACAAGAGATTTTTAAAAGGAAAACACTTAATAGTACTCGAATCACCCCAGATTTATAAAGATCTAAGAAGATTCGGCAGTAATGAACTAGGGCTTTCAGAAAAAATAGTAGAGATGAAGAGAATTGGTCAAAAGACCCATGGATTTGCAATAAAACTAGGAGAAATCCCTTACTTACAAACGAAAATGACCTGAGGCAAGCCAGTGAATAAGTTTAGAACCTGAACCAGTTGGATTTCCTTGAGATCGTCTTAAGGACTCATGAAGTCGAAGAGCCATGGCGTATAGAAGACCATGCTGGTCGGGGAAGACATAGAAGCGCCATAAGAAAAAGGTTTACGCCGTGATGACTTTTAGGGTTAGGGTTCGATCGAGAGAGAGTTGAGAGACGATGGAGATGACGAAGACGGGGTTGGAGGGAATGAAAGGGTTAGGGGTTAGGTTTTAGGATTAATTATGGTAAGGGGGTTTGTGGACCATTGATCTAAAAGATCAATGTCCATGATTAAACGGGGTATTGGGTCGGGCAGGTATAGGTTTAGGCCTAAGGGGTTTGGGCTGTGTTTTAAAGGGGTTTGGGCTAATGTTTGAGGGGGTTGGGTTTGAAAACAAAAGGGTTATTTATTAAATACCCAAATAATTGATAATAAATAATTTATAAAATAATTAACAAATTACAAAAAATAATTTTTATGGATATAAATATTTTAAATAATTACTCAATATTTTAAAAAATATGATGAGTTATTTTCTGGTAAAATAATGTAATTATGCATCCATGGGCTATAATTGCAATTGTAATCCAAAATATGTAAATGTGGCTATTTATGCAATAATTTAAGCTTAATATGAATATAGACAACAAAATAAACCATTAAAAATGTTATAAAGTCATTTGTGATGAAATTTGTAATTATTTATGTAAATAAAATACTGGGATAAATTAGCTAAAAATCCCTAAAAATGTAGGAAATATGGAAAAATGCCAATTGATGCAAATTCAAATTTTTGAAGGTATATATGTATTTAAAAAAATACTATAGGAAAAAAATGGGTATCAATAGATGTCCCTCTTTACCCGGGAAGGATGAAAGAGTTGTCGCGTAATGATATGATGGCCAATTTTGACCGAGCGAGATGATTTGACAGATTTAGGCCGCACTCTGGTTCCTGAGCTGCCTACATATCCCTAGTTTTACAGGAATCAAGCCGTGTGTAGTTCTTGATTCATCGGCGAAATATACCGATGAAGTCATCACAAGAATGGATACGAGATTTTGGCATAGGTGAAAAGATGGTTATGGTGAGAGGTCAGGTTTGAGATAATTTGTAGGAACCGGAGCGGGATTGCTCATGTTGGGACAACGGTTGCTTATCGGTTCACCTGAAAGTAAAGAGATACCACGAGCATATTTTGTGCGGAAATTTAAATATGATTCACATTCCCGTCGGACAATGAGAATTGTCTTCAGACGATTAGGATGATGTCTTTCGACCATGATGTCCTGGGCCATGGATTGTTCATTGAGGGATTCGCAGGCCATGAGTTGATGTTCTCGGGCCATGAAAATGGTGCCTCCGAACCATGACGCCTCTGAATAAATATATGCAACTTTGAGAGATCCTCAGGCCATGGCATGGTGTCTTCCAGCTATGAGGATGATGCCTTTAGATTATGACGCCTTTGGACAAGTCAGCGATATTTCAGCCCATGAGATGCAATAATATGATGTCAAGAGCATCAAGACAAGGCTTAGTCTTGTGAAGTTTAGGGCAGAGCTTAGCCATAAAGAAGAGCAAATAGATAGAGCTGGAGGGACAACGCTTTGTCTCGGAAAATAGAAAGGAAATGGTTATCCTTATGCAAATAGGAGGCAGAGCTTAGCCTCATGCAAGATTCAGGAATGGGCTTAGTCCCATGCAATTGGAAGGCAGAGCTTAGCCTTATGCAAATATGGAGGCAGGGCTTAGCCTCATGCAGATGGAGACAGAGCTTAGTCTCATGCAAAATTCGGGATAGGGCTTAGTCCCATGCAAGATGCAGGACAGGGCTTAGTCCCATGCAGATGAAGGTAGAGCTTAGCCTTATGCAAATATGGAGGCAGGGCTTAGCCTCATGCAGATGGAGACAGAGCTTAGTCTCATGCAAAATTCGGGATAGGGCTTAGTCCCATGCAAGATGCAGGACAGGGCTTAGTCCCATGCAGATGAAGGTAGAGCTTAGCCTTATGCAAATAGAGGCAATTGTAAGGACCTTGCCAATTTGGAGAGAATTTCGCTTTTGCTTCGTCCTGAGGTGGAAAGATCTTCTTCAACACCAGCTGCCCCGGTGTGAACTATCTCGGCTTGACTCTTTATTGAAGGCTCTAGATATCCTGTTTGATAAAGTTTCTCAGTGTTTTTTTGATGTTCTTGTTAGCGACTTCTAAAAATCCGTTCTTCTGAGGTCTATAGGCTGTGGAATTTTTGTGCTTAATATTAAAAGTCTCACACATGGCCCTCATCAGATCACTGTTAATATTGGAGGCATTGTCAATGATGATTGATTCTGGAACTCCAAACCGATAAACAATCCAGCCGCGAACAAAATCTGGCACGACTTTCTTAGTCACTACCTTGTAAGATGCTGCTTCGACCAATTTGATGAAGTAATCAATAGCTACTAAGATGAACTGGTGCCCATTTGAGGCGGTGGGCTCGATTGGACCAATTGTATCCATTCCCAAGGCGGCGAATGGCCAAGGTGAGCTTGTTGCATTGAGATCATTTGGCAGCACTTTTATCATATCTGCAGGTACTTGACATTGGTAGCATTTTCGTACATACTGGATGCAATCTGTCTCCATGGTCATCCATAAATAACCGGACCTAAGTATCCTTTTGTCCAAGACGAAGACATTCATGTGCGGGCCGCAGGTCTTAACATGTATCTCCTTAAGTAGTTTAGAATCCTCTCTTGATCGACACATCTATGTAATTCCAAATCAGGAGTTCTTCTGTTCATGGTTTCTCTGTTGTGGAATAAATTGTTGGACAACCTCCTAAGCGTACGTTTTTGAGTATGATTTGCATGCTCCGGGTATTCTCTTTTTCCCAAATACTCCTTGATATCGTGGAACCAAGGCTTCCCATGTGTCTCTTCTTCAACATGGGCACTATATGTCAGCTGGCTATTGCTCCTTACTGGGATATGATCAATGAAGTTCCTTTCTGGATGTTGTATCATTGATAACAAAGTGGCCAATGCATCGACAAACTCGTTCTGAACCCTGGGAACATGCCGAAACTCTCTCTTCGTGAGCCTCTATCTCAATTCATGCACATGGTGCATACATGGAAATATCTTGGAATTATTGGTGGCCAATTTTCCTTGTACCTGGTGCACAAGAAAATCTCAATCGTCGATTACTAGCAGCTCTTGAATATTCATGTCGATGGCCATGTTTAGTCCTAGGATTCAAGCTTCATACTCTGCCATGTTGTTGGTGTAGGGAAATCTGAGTTTAGTAGATCCCAGATAACGTTGGCCAGTTTTCGATACCACGAAAGCTCCAATGCCGACTCCTTTAAAATTTTCCGCTCCGTCAAAGAACATCCTCCAACCATCGTAGGATTCAACAATATCCTCTCCTATGAATAGCACCTCTTCATCGGGAAAATACATTTTCATAGGATTAATATTCTCCTTCCACAGGGTTGTTAGCAAGATGATCGGCCAGTTCCTGTCCCTTGACTGCTCTCTGAGTTACATAAACAATGTCGAACCCACTCGATAAGATTTTCCACTTAGCCAGTTTTCCAGTGGGCATGGGTTTCTGAAAGATATATTTCCAGGGATCTATCCTTTATATGAGGTACGTTCTATAAGCACAAAAGTAATGCCTCAGCTTCTGAGCTATCCAAGTCAAGGCTCAACACGTACATTGTAATAGAGAGTACCACACTTCATATGGAGTGATTTCTTACTCAGGTAATTGATAGCTTGTTTCTTTCTCCCTGTCTCATCGTGCTGCCCCATAACGCAGCCAAAGGCTCCATCTAACACTACGAGGTAGAGTAGCAAAGGTCTACCTGGATTTGGCGAGACCAAAACTGGTGGTGTT
Source organism: Nicotiana paniculata (assembly GCA_005239505.1). NCBI lineage: Eukaryota > Viridiplantae > Streptophyta > Magnoliopsida > Solanales > Solanaceae > Nicotiana > Nicotiana paniculata. Next base: position 140,180 of record ML313552.1, read on the forward strand.
GATAATTACTCCTTGATCTTGTCGAAAGCTCTTTGAAAATCCTCGGTCCAAACATTTGTGGCATGTTTCTTCAACATCTTGAAAACTGTCTCACATATAACTGTGGACTGGGCTATGAACCGGCTGATGTAGTTTAGCCGTCCCATAAAACTCATTAAATCTTTCTTACTCTTCGGTGGTGGCAGCTCCTCGATGGCTTTGACTTTTGACGGATCCAATCATATCCCTCGGTGGATGACAATGAACCCAAGTAACTTTCCGATAGGGACCCCGAATGCACACTTTGCAGAGTTCAATTTCATGTTGTACTTCCACAGTCTGTCGAAGAACTTCCTCAAATCTGCTATGTGATATGTGGCTTCCTTGGTCTTGATGATGACGTCGTCCACATAAACCTCGATCTCCTTATGTATCATGTTACAAAAAATGGTAGTCATAGCCCTCATATAGGTGGCCCCATAATTCTTTAGATCGAATGGCATCATCTTATAACAGTATACTCCCCATTGTGTAATCAAAAGCAGTTTTCTCAACGTCTTCCTCATCCATGCAGATCTGGTGGTGACTGGCAAAACAATCCACAAATGACTGGAGTTCATGTTTGGCACAATTGTTTATTAGTATGTGTATGTTTGGAATTTGAAAATCATCTTTCGGGTTGGACCTGTTGAGATTCCGATAATCAACGCAGACCCTGACCTTCCCATCCTTCTTTGGCACTGGCACGATGTTGGCAAGCCAAGTTGGATATTTGACCACTCTGAGAACCTTGGCATTGATTGGCTTAGTAACCTCCTCTTTGATTTCAGATTCGTGTCAGGCTTGAACTTCCCGAGTTTCTGCTTTACTGGTGGACACATTGGGTTTGTAAGCAACCTGTGAGCCACAATGGATGTACTTAACCCGGTCATATCATCGTATGACCATGCAAACATGTCCTCATATTCTTTCAAGAACTGTGTGTACTCTACCTTTTATTAAGGCGACAGGTGAATGCTGATGCTGGTATCCTTGACGGTTTCCGAATATCCCATGTTGACTATTTTAGTTTCATCCAGATTGGACTTAGGCATGTTCTCAAAGTCTTCTACTTCTCTGACGATTTCCTCAGGTATGACATCTTCTTCCTCCGAATCACTATCCTTTTTTTGTATTGTCTCATTACATGACACAGTTGTTGGTTCATCAAGACAGGAAATAGTAATGCTGTATAAACAAATATATGAGAGAAAATGGTAATAATAAATATCGATCCATTGAAACATAAAAGCGATTTTCAATAGTTTAAACAACGTTTTTGGAACGCTGGAAATTTTATTTAAAACAAATGCAAAAAGGGAAATCATTTTCTTAGAAAAAAATAAACAATGTTGTTCAACCTTGCTACACCGGGACTCGTCGGCCCTGGATGGTCTGATAGCCAAATTCTTGAGGAATGATCCTTTATCACAGCTCGGATGGTAGGGCCTTCCTCCTCCTCAACAACAATTACACAACAGTCCATGTCCTCATCCTCTAGGAACAAGTTCCTTAAAGTTGCCAATGCTTCCTCCTCCTCTGATCCCCATATGGCGTCGTTCTGCTGGAAAGTTGACTCGGTTGTGGTGTAGGCTTCTCAAGTGGATAGTACGGACCACTCCACAGTGCTGACCAGTCATTGGATTCTTGACAGGTGTACTGATATCCCAACCCGAAAGTAGTACCATGGCGCTTTGGTTGTATTGGCTCCGTGATGCCATGAAGATTTTTGCCGGGACCTGTTCCAGGCTCATACCTTCTCAGTTTATCATTCTTGCTATCTTGCTATCCCACCACTTATTTTTATCGATTGCATTGACCCGCTCTATGTGATGATAAGTTTCTCCACTGAGCCTTCTTCTATTCTCTACCACCAGGATAGTCTGACGGTTGTAAATGGGGTTGCTCCCATCTCCATGCATAGCACCTCTTGATGTTTCCATTCAATTTTCACTGCCTGATGAAAAGTTAATGCCACAGCCCCAGCGGCGTGTATCCATGGTCGTCCCAACATTAGGTTATAGGATGCAGATATGTCCAACACCTGAAACTTGACATCAAACCATGTAGGCCGCATATGATAACAAAGATTGATTTCCCCAATGGTATCCCTCTGAGACCCATCAAATGCCTTCACGTTCATGGTCCCTTATCGTATCTCATACAGGACTTTTCCCAACCTCTTCAGTGTTGTCAATAGGCAAATATTGAGACTGGATCCCCCATCTATCGGAATTCCGGCAATGAAATTATCCTCATATTGCATGATTATGTGCAGCGCCCTGTTATGATTCAAACCCTCAGGTGGCAGCTCGTCCTCGTGGAAGGTGATTTTGTGACGTTCCCGCACCTGTCCTACCATATTGGCCATTTCTCTGCCAGTGACAGGATACTTATCTGAGCGGGAGTCTTGTTCAAATGATCGGTGATTGAATACTCCCTTTCTTGCACTTTCCTCCAAAGGTCATTCAGGCCTGTTTTAATAACAGACGGTCTTTTAGAAGCCTGCTTACTGGATTCTCCCAAATGCTCTGGTGTATAGACTCTTCCCGTTCTGGTCATTCCTTGCGCAGCGCCGGATTCTTCTATTTTGATTTTTCCTCTTCTTCTATCTTCGGCCACATAATCCCAGGGTACATCTTTGGTGTCAAAAGGTGGTGTGGTTGACACTGTCACTGTGAAAGGTGTGGCTACTTCCACTTTGAATGGAACATGCGCAGTTGCGGAAAAATTTGATCACGCTCAACTATGTCTTGTAAAAGACTAAGCGGGCGTTGCAAATATAATCCGGGGTATTACGCCCAGAGTCGATCCCACAGGGAATTTACGTATCAATTGAGTCTATAAAATACTAAACTGTTGTTTAATCAAGTTTCTCAAGACTTTTGAATATCAATTTGGTGACGTTTAACTAATTCTACTAACAATAACGATAAACNTGGTGTTGTTCAAGCACTACCTAAATATGCACTCTCTCTCAAGTACATACATAATAAATAGGAATAGTTAATCAAGGGCCCTTTCAATCAACAACAATAAGAACGTAGTTGAACAAAAAGAGATTAATCAACCAAAATATATTAATATCACAATGAATTCATCCCCAATGGGTTTTACCATAACCCTAGACTAATGAAATTAGCTACTCATGTTATTGAGAATCAAAACTAAAATAACTTGCGTAATTGAAATATAAAGTAATGAATACTAAATGTTGAAATCAATGTTTGACACTTCAATGGTGTTTTCTTGTTGAATCCTGCGAAATTATTCCGAATCTCCTCCGTATCTCTTCGAATCTTCTTGTAGTTGCGTTTTAGGAGTCTATTTATATGTTTAGGGAGAACCCTAACCGTGTAGGAGACTTCTATTTCAACCGGGAAACACTTAAACTCGTCAAAACTCGGATTTGGCCGAACTGGGAACCCCGACCTTTTGGACCCAAAGAACGCCAGGCTAGGGCTGGCGTTTCAGCCCTAACGCCTGGCTAACGCTAGGGTAGGGCTGGCGTTTCAGCCCTAACGCCTGGCTAACGCTAGGTAGGGTCAGGCTGTAGGTCTCTGTCGCCCGGCTATCGCCCGTGTGTCTCCTTTCGCGTATTTTTCGACGTATTTGCATCCCTTTAGCTCCGTTTCCATCTCCAATTCACCTACGCATGAAATAAACTCCATTAAGCACATAAAAAGTGTATTTTTATCATTAACGCACCTCAAATATAAGGTATATTACATATTAAACTGCAGGTAGTGTTCCAGGAGGACGACTGTTTACTGCCATAGATATCTGGCCCAGCAGTATTTCAATATTTTTAATAGCTGCATCATGCACATCTACTCTCTCACTGATTTTTGCATTTGACCCAATTACCTGCTGCAGCATAGCTTCTAACCTGGAAAACCCATCTTCTTGCCTTCCCCCTTGTTGTTGTTGAGGAGGGTAGTAAGGTTGTTGCTGATTCTGATGATTATATCCATGTGGCTTTTGAAATGGTGTTGCATTACCTTGCGGTCCCCTGACGCCCATATTTCCACTTGTTGGTGGGGTGGCCTATATGGTTGCACTTGTTGACCCCAGTTCTGCCCCCCTTGTCTCTG